>JAQQAE010000047.1:0-50004 GCA_029823295.1 Pseudamia nigra | reverse complement strand
CCCCCCCCGCCCCCCCCCCCCGCAGGAACTCTGAATGCAGAATGTGGGTTGGATCAGACACTATTTTCCCTATTTGTCTGATAACACACTGCTTGCACATTGTCTGGAGGGACTAAAAGTTCAGCAAAATCATAAAATCAATTGCAAAATGCACAGGACGTCAGTGTAGGGAAGACGGTCAAGGGGTGATGTGATATTAAAAGCAGTGAGGAGCCTAGCAGCTGCATTTTGCACCAGTTGGAGCTTTGTAACCAAATTGTAACCTCGCGATTCATTTCTATTTAACAGAGGAACATGAGGAGTCTGTATACAATCATTATATCTCAGAAATTCGCAACTTCCGGATGCATTTGGAAGCTCATGAAGAACACCTTATCCGGCAAATCCGCACACCTCTGGAGAGAGACGACCTGGAGCAGAGTCTTCTGCGGATCACCGAGCATGAGGTACTGTATGTATGCAAATGAACATGTAAGATTTACCAAAGCAAGTTTGAATGTTGTTTTAATGGCGCGTTCACTGATGCATTGCAGAAGAAGACCGCCGAGTTGAATAAGCTGAAGGAGGACCTGGATGTGATGAAGGAGAAGTGTGAATTGTTCCTCAGACAGGCTGCAGGTTCTCTGTCGGTGCCGACTCTTTCCTCTGAACTCAATGTCCTTGTTCAGAGCATGAACCAAGTGTACTCCATGTCTTCCATTTATATGGACAAGTAAGATATTCTTGTCATTGTCAAAAATTAACCATGATATATGCATCTTTTAAAAGCACAGACACTGGGTGTCTACGGATCCCTAAGAAATATTAAACTGTCTACAATTTTACAAAGTAAAGTAAGTCTTACAATTTGAAATTTTCAGGTTGTAATTAGCACCGACTGTGGCTGTTGGTCTTTCTTTTTAGTTTGGAATGGAACTTATTTGTTGGAAAACGTAAATTATTATTACTAGTAGTAGTATTTAGGTCATTTATGGGTCTCAATTTGGATAATTTAGATCATGCCTGTTCAGTTTTTGATCACTGTGTGGTGTACGTAGATTTTTTTGGTCATTTTTGATAAAAAAAATCTTGATTATTTTCCTACATTTCTGTCCATGTTTTTGGTTATTTTGTTCATTTTGTAGAATATTTAGTTCATTTCTCAGTCAGTTTGTGGAATATTTTGGTCATTTGTGTTCATTTTGTGGTGAATTTTTTGTTAATTTTCTTGACTTAGTACTTGTTATGTTTAATTTGCCTTAATATTGTGATTAATTAGATAAATTCAGTTATTAACAAAATAAGTCCAATTCTCATTTGTATACATCTTATTATCTTTCACATTTAAAGAGATTTAAAATGGATTCTTTTCCTGTAAACACAAATTGATTTTCTTGATTACCTGTTAGAATTCATTCTTATATTTAGACAAAAGCGTCTTAAAAGCATTCAACTGAAACACCTTGACGCCGGTAAAGTTCTGACCTACTTGTGTTTGCAGACTGAAAACTGTGAGCTTGGTGGTGAAGCACAGCCACAGTGCAGAGGCACTAGTCAAAACCTATGAGTCCAAACTCTATGAAGAAGATGCCATGAACTCTGACCTCAAGTCCATAGAGGCAGTCATTTCTACTCTGAAGGTGAGACATGATTTGAATTTGACACTGCATTGACTGCGGAGTGAAGCGACGGCACATTTCGTTTCAGGACCTGGATGAACCTGGACTTGCATGTTTCAATGTATTACTGTTCATGATTCCAGCAATGGCGGACAGAGATTGACGACCAGCAGGAGGTGTTCCACGACATGGAGGATGAGCTACAGAAAGCACGAATCATCAGTGACCGCATGTTTAAGACCCACAACGAGCGCGACTTTGACCTTGACTGGCACAATGAGAAAGCGGATCAACTGACTGAAAGATGGCATAGCATTCACTCCCAGATTGACAGCAGGTTTGTGTTCTTTAGAGACATTCAAAGTCATTTCTGTGCAAGTGTTTTAGTAAATGCACGTTACTCAATTATGTTTTGCATTTGTTTTCAGGCTGCGAGACTTGGATGGTATCAGCAAATCGCTAAAGCACTACAGAGACTCTTACAGCAGCCTCGATGAATGGGTTAGAGAAATGGAAGCTGCACAGCTGAAAGCTCAGGAAAACAAACCTGAAGATAGCAAAGCACTAGCTGAACTGCTCAACAAACAAAAAGTAAGATAAGAACAGTAAGACTTTGTTCACACATGGATAAACACAGTAGACATTTGGACATATGTTTATTTAAAATGTCTTTTGTATAAGGTCCTTGTTGCTGAAATCGAACAGAAACAGAGCAGGATTGAGGAATGTCAGAAGTACTCAGAGCAGTACTCTGCTTCCATCAAGGTTAGTGAATTTACTTGAAATTTTAATTTGAAGACTTATCTTTTACCATGTAAAGGTGCAGCACTGTATTTTCCGGGTTACATGTCGCTCCGGAATTTTAGTCGCACGAGCCAAAAAATGCATAATGAAGAAGAAAAAAAAAAACGTGTATAAGTCACACTGGACTACAGGTTGCATTTTTTCAGGAAATTTATTTAACAAAGTCCAACACCAAGAATAGACATTTCATCTTGAAAGGCAAGTTATACTGTAGTAATAGTACAATAGAGAACAACAGGCTGAATAGGTGTCTCGTATGTTAACGTAATATAACGTAATATGACCCGCTGTCATGGTGTGTGTTCATACTGAAAATCAAGATCAAGCGAGCTTTTACCCTTCTGCTCTGCGGGAGGTTTCTGTCCTCCCTGAGCTCACCTTAGGACACCTGCGTTACCATTTGGCATATGTACCGCCCCAGTCAAACTGCCACTGTCCCCAGAGCGGGTCGCGGGCCAGAAGCCAGAGCTCAGGGCTCGCCTCCCCGCTTCACCGGGTAAGTCAATGTGTCGGTGCCGATACGTTCGGTGTTAAGCTGATGGTAGGCATGGTTGTTACCAGTAATGTCTACATTTTAAATTTTCAGTGATACAGGTGCGGCAGATGCAGGTACACAAGCCTAGAGTGCCCTCTAGCGGCTGTCAGTGTGACAAACGACGAACGCTTGAAATAATTTGTATATATGTCGTTCCTGTGTATTTGTCACCCCTCTAGCCAGACTATGAAAAAAAAAGCGACATATAACCCAGAAAATACGGTATATAGGATTTAGAGGGATGTATTTGCAGAAAAGGAGTATATCATCCAGAATTAGCATATAACTCCTGAGAATAAGAATCATGTTTTTGCCACATTTTAATAATCCGCTTATCGTCCATTGTGTGTCTATGGCAGTTGAAAGTGCTTAATCAAAACTGGTGAAGGCCTTTGCATTTTTGCAGCCACTGTAGGCTCTTCTAAACCTCCTCGGATGAATAAGTTGTGGTTATGGGGATTGGGTTTCTTGCAATCTGCAACTTCACCACTAGCTGCCACTAAATCCTACACATTCCACCTTTAAGTTGACTTCCAATATGAAGGCTTATTGACAGAAATCATACCTCTCACCTTTAAAAATTATTATTTTATCTCAGAGAAACAAAACCCAGTGAAGTTGCACATAACTCTCTTTGAAGGATTATGAACTTCAGCTGATGACCTTCAGAGCCATGGTTGATTCCCAACACAAATCTCCCCTGAAGAAACGAAGGATGCAGAGCTCTGCTGACGCCATCCAACAAGAGGTAAAGATATCTGTGCATTTCTGTAAGACAGCGTACGGTACGTATGTGCAAAGTACATGCTCAAAGACATACCGTTTTGTTCATCTTTGTAGTTTATGGATCTCCGAACCCGCTACACTGCTCTTGTGACTCTGATGACACAGTATGTGAAGTTTGCCAGTGAAACGCTAAAGAGAACAGAAGATGAAGAGGTAAGACGTTCATATTTTAACGCTGCTGCATTTTTAGCAATTATACACACATTACACACTAGTCAGAATGTGTGGTTGCTTAAACTTATAAAACAATTCTAGCTTTATGTTCTTGTCTTTGCATGGTTTCTGAGTCTTCTGTTTTTTATTGGTGTATTTTACCAAGATACACTACATTGTAATTTTTAAAGGTCCCATAGTGTGAAAATCCATCTTTTTGGATTTTTTTGGTTTATATAAACTCTTTAAATGCTATGAAAATATAAACATGCTCAGTATTGTCAGCTGTAAGAAATCCACACAAGAAAATCAAGCCGTTTTGAAGTCATGACCATCACTGTCAAGCTAAAATGCATTAGTCCTACCTCCGTGTTTAAAATTCCAAATTTTAAAACATAACAAGTTACAACTTTTCGTATTCAAGCTAAGCTCCACCTCCATTAGCCAACTCTCAACAAACTGCATTATTCTGTGTTTTCAGTAGCTTTGTATCAGAATTTGGTCCGAGGTCACCTTGGTAATGACCTGCAGTTCAACCAATCAGATCGTCTGCTGGAAAGTGGGCGGCTACAACACCTGTAAATGCAAAAAGTCTGTGTGGCAGAGGCCTTTGTAAAACCAACACCCATACAGTATTGAGTGGATACATATAAACAGCACAGATACATTTAAGTGTTACCATATGGGACCTTTAAATGGAAAATAATAATAATAATGCCTCATCTTTCCTTATCTTCATGTGCAAGCAAAGTAGTTCATAAGATACTTGGTTTATTACTGAAAAAAAGGGTGCAGAGAATGTGAAAATACGACGCATGTGAGAATGTACATTAGCTCCCTGTCTCTGGTGATGGTGACTTTCTGGAATATGAAAGCTTTTTGATTTTTTGAGAATCTTTCTGTGAGTAAATCCTCTTCAAGGGGTGGTCCAGTGTTTTCCCATTGAAGGTATTGTGAAGGCAAATGGCCCCTGCAATGAAATGGTGACTTTTTCTTGGTGTACCCCAGCTGGGATGAATGACTGAAGGAAGGCAAATGTTTCCTTGCAGCATTCACAGAAGCATGCGCTTTTGAAATTCCTGGAGGGATTGCTAAACTCTGCTGCTGCCTTCTGCAAAATATCTACAGTTCTGTGCTTGTAATATCTACAATTTTTAAGTGTGAAACAGTAGATAACTTGTGTTTTTGCATTATAGAACAGAAAATCTAATGAAAAAGCAGAGAGTGCAAAATGGACAGAGAGTATGGAGCTCCAAAAAGCTGCAGGGGAACTAGAGATTAGTCAACTAGTGGAGCGGGTCCATGAACTGGAGGCTTTGCTGGTTGCACGACAACAACAGTTGGAAAGGTTGGAAGGAGAAGTCGAAACGCTGAAGAAGACAAATGATGATCTGAACGCTCACAAATCATACCTCGAGCATGAAATGAGTCAATATCAGACCAGGTTAGAATTAGCGCTGAAAGACAAAGAAACCACTGATGAAAAGTTGAATCACACACAAGAGTTAATTGAGCAGTTGGAGGCTAAAATAGAGAAAATGGAAGAAGAGAAAAGAACTGAGGGAGAGTTAAAAATTGAAATTCAGGCCAGTGAAAAAGGTCGAGCTCATCAATCCTTCACATCTGACATCGAGATAGCTGAGAGTCAGGCCCAAATATCTGCACTTAAAGAGGAAGTGGATGCTCTGCAGCAGGAAATAACCGTATCTAAGGAAAAGGCAGAAGTGGCCGAGAAGAAAGCATACACCTTTAAAAAGATGCTGGATGACAGTAATAATATCCTGCAGAAACTTCAGATGGAAACAGAGGCGGAAAGGGTCAACATGACACGAAAATCAGGTGATCTCGAAGAGCAAACACTGAACATGAAGAAAACTATTAGTGACCTTCAAGAGGAGATCAGGTCTCTCCAACGAGCAAAGGTCTCACTGGAACAAAGTGCCTTTTTCCAAAACACGGAAGTTGAGGGCCTCAAGGAACAGCTGAAGATCACACAGGGAGAACTTCAGAAGAAAAGCTCCATGGACCAGAATAAGACCAGCAAAATGAACAATTTAGAAGAAGAACTAATCTCCAAGGACGCTGTAATAGATCAGCTGAAATTTAAATGCGATGAGCTCAGGAGAAAAAATATGTCTTCTGATAGTGATATTAGACATCTTCAGATCCAAGTTGAGTCCCTGGAAAAAGAGAGATTACTTTCTGAGCAAAAGATTATGACTTTAAAGAACGAGATGGAGAACTGGAAAGAGCAGCTTCAGAATTCTAAGGATGAAAATAACTTGATTAAGCGGTTAGAGCAAACGTCGCAACTCAAGTATAAAAGCCTTGAAGCAGAGTTTCAGAAAAGCGAATTAGTCGCCTCTCAATTACAGAAACAGGTAGACGAGTTGAAACAGACAAAGATAGAGTTAGAGAACAATCTGAAGAATGTTAAGGCTGAACTCGACCAGGTCACCATGGAAAATGACGGCAAGAATCAGCAAATTAAAATCTTCAAGTCTCAGGTGGAGGGCACAAAGTCTCAGTTTAGAATCATTGAGGAAGAGCTCAATAAAAAATCGCAGATATACCATGACCTTCAAGTGAAACTACAAAATTACAATGATGAGGTGAAAAACATGACCGAGCTTCAGCAGAAAATCCAAATGCTAGACTCGAATATTACCAGCTATGAGAAAGAAATAATGAGTCTGAAGTCGGAGCTTAAGTCACTGGTTGCTGAGAAGAATTTAGCAAATCAGAAAATCAACATGCAAAATGCGGAAATTAATGATTTGAATGAGAGGCTAAAGAAGAAAAATGCAGAGCTGCAAAACGAATCTGCAGAAAGTCAGAAGCACCTCGACAAATGGAAGGCCTTAGAGAATGAGCTCATCAAATACAAGCACAGTGTTACAGGCTCAGAGAAAATCACAGGAAGTCTTATGCAGGAGCTAAACACTCTTCAGAATGATAAGAAAGCAGCCGAAAAGAAAGTAGAAAACCTGAATTTGAAACTTTTCGAATGTACCTCGTCCCTGCAGCTAGCCAAAGATGAATTAGCCAAAGAGGCGACAGAAAGGAAAGTGAAAGACTTCAAAATATTGCAGCTGGACACAGAGCTTCAGAGAGCTAAAATGAACATTAAGGAAGCCACGTCTGGCCCTGACAAATTCAGATCAAATCTGCAACATGAAAACACGTTGCTTAAGAAAGAGAAAGCAGATGCGGTAGAGAAAAACAATTTCTTAGCATCCGAAATGAAAACCTATCAAGAAAAGCTGCTTCGTAGCCAAACAGAAACCGAGCAGAAGCAGAAAGAAAACACTGTCCTTCGGTTACAGTCGCAGCAGATGGAAGAGCAACTCGGCAACTGCAAGAAGATGCTAGAGGAGTTAAAGAGTAAACTGCAGCTTCAGAAAGAAGGTTATGAGCAGCAGTTGTTGTTGATGCAGACTGAAATAGAGAAAAAGTTAGTTTTAGTGCAAACCGAAATCAAAAAGGTCTCAAATAGTACAGAATTAGGCGAAATGCTCAACAGGTATTTCAGTCAAGACATCAAACAGCTCAAAACTGTGCATCAAACCATCGTAGAGTCAAAGCAACAAACCGATCAGCAGCAGCAAATTAACACAGACAAAAATCAGCAAGACAGAACTAAGCTTAGCCAAGAGCTGTCGGAGGCAAAATCCCAAATTGCTCAGCTTGAGGAAGACAAACGTAAACTCATCGTAAGAGTAAGTGCTTTAGAAATCCAGGGCAATGACCAGTCAAAGCAGATGAGTAAGACATCAACGGACAGTGAAACAAAGCTGACTCGAATGGAAAAGGAAGCAAGATCATTTCGGGACCAAATGCAGTTGAATGACAAAGAGAATAGGACTCTTCAAGAAAAGCTTATGACTCGGGAAGTCAGGATGGAGAATGAAAACCAGAGGATGAACAAACTGAAAGACAACGCGGCCGCTTCCACAAAGAGAGAAATAGTGACCCAGAAGATCGTCACGTCAAATGAAAGCCCAAAATACAACACAGAGGATGGGATTCTCAAAACTAAAGTGTCCTCAGAGGTATGGATGAAGACCATTTCACTTATTCACCAAACATCAGTATATTTTAACAAAGCGTGTGCAATCCCGATTCTGAAAAAGTTCAGCCAGGTGGAAAAATGCAAATCAAAAAATGGCTTCGACTTGTATTTCATGAACACAGCATATTTCACATATTTGAAACTAAAACCATTTCTTGTTTTTGGGTCCTAACAGATCAGCAGGGGGCAAGTTTAGGGCTGCAATTGAATTACATTTGTTCAAAAACAATGTGATTACATGGGAATACAAGTCAAAGTACATTTTAATGCCGTTGCATTGTTTTTTAATTTGCATTTTATTTTTACCTTGCTAAACTTTTTCAGCATCGGGGTTGTGATTATCTGTGGTAGAGAACTTAAACCAAAGTCCTGTTTAACTTAGAAATGTTTCTAATTTCACGTCTACAGATGGCAAAGTCCAAAAAAGAACACGTTCTCGAGGGAGTTAAACAAGTGAAGCAAGTTAAAGATGTCGCTTACAGTCTAGGCCTTCATCGAGACTCAAGGACACAGCAAGCTTTGAATGTGTATCGAAATACTGCCCTCCTGCAGAAAAATGTGACCTATAAAACCCAGTTCATCACAGAGACTGTCACTAAGCATGTAGATGAGAAGAGTTCCTACAAGTTGGAGAACACCCTTAACACAGAGGAGACATTAACGTCATTCCCTTACTACAGTGGCAAATCTATTACTGTTGCTGGGATTTATGTGGAGTCAAGTAAAAAGAAAGTTTCCTTCTTAGAAGCTTCTGAAAAGGGCTTCCTTGCAAAAACGTACGCTCTTGAGTTTCTAGAGGCTCAAGCTGTCACTGGAAGTCTCACAGATCTGGCAACAGGACAAACCTTCTCAGTCCTTGGGGCTCTGGAGAGAGGAATCATCGAGTCGAGTCTGAAAGATAAACTGTTAGAGGCAGAGAAAGCGGTTTGTGGCTACATCCCTGCTGACAAGAAGCTCTCAGTGTTTCAGGCAATGGAGGAAAGGATTCTTGATAGATACAGAGGAAAGAAGATTCTTGAGGTGCAGTTGTCCAGTGGAGGCCTCATCAACCCGGCCACTGGTGCCAGAGTGGCAGCAAGCATTGCAATCGACCAAGGTCTTGTAAACAAGGAGACTCTGCAGAGTTTGTATGATCCAGTTGGCAACCACAAAGGTTTCCACAACCCTGACACCGGGCAAAAAGTGTACTACTCTGAAATCCTAAAGAAATGCCTTTATGACACTGATGGTGGTGTTTTTCTTTTACCCATTGGTGACAGACATCTAACCAGCACCTCCCCCTCGAGTTCTCATAGAGTGTCTGTTGTGAGCAGCAGCTCTGGCAATGAAATGTCAGCGTATGACGCTTTCAAGGCCAAACACATTGACAAGAACACGTACCTGATTTTGTCAGAGCAGGAAAGTAAATGGCAGGAGAAGTCAACAGTTGACGCCACTGGAAGCTCACGTCACATAATCACTGATGTCAAAAGTGGGCGGGAACTGTGCCTCGAGTCGGCTCTGAGCCAAAGGTTTCTGGAAAAATCAGAGCTTGAAAGTTATCGAAGTGGGCTGCTTAGTATCTCTGAAATTGTAGATGTCATCTTTTCAAGAATGGTGGTGGTAGAGGATGTCAACAGCCCCATTGCTGGTCTATGGGATGTCACACAGAGAAAGCGCATATCTCTTCTTCAGGGTTTTCAACAGGGCTTTACTGACAGAGTCACTGCATTAAGGCTTTTAGAAGCTCAGGCATGCACTGGTGGGATTTGTGATCCCTCATCTGGGGAGAAAACTACACTCTCCGAGGCTCTCAAGCGAGGTCTTCTGGATGAGTCAACGGCGCAGCAGCTGCAGCAGTTTGAGAAGGCATTTCAGGGAATTGTTCATCCCAAAACTGGAAAGACTTTGTCTATTTCCCAGGCTGTTCAGGAAAATATCCTCCCAAAGGATGTTGGTTTTCGCTGCATTGAGTTCCAGATCCTGACTGGAGGACTGATAAACCCTGAAACACATGACAGAGTCGCTCTTGATGAAGTCATGCAGATAGGCTTGGTTGACAAAGTTACTGCCACCGTGCTTAAAGATGAAAAGTCCCACATCAAAACCCTGACCTGTCCGAAAACCAAGAGAAGAATTACATTCAAGGAGGCTCTTGAAAGAAGTGTGTTTGACTGTCACACAGGCCTAAGGTTACTGGAGGCAACAAAAATTCATGGTTTCGGAGTCAAATCCGCATACCTTATGTTTGGGCATATAAGCAGCAAAGTTACTTAAATATGCAGTATGCTTGTTGATAGCATAAAACCTGCAAATACAGTATGCATTTTGTGTTTTTGTGTGTATTGGGACCTTGTAGTACATTTGGTACAGGTGTTGTCTAATCATTTCATTCATTATGTTTACTCGCTGATGTGGACACATTTGAATCGTGTCTGATTTTCACTGTTCTCTGTTTTAAATGGGGTTTTTTTTGTGCTTTATGAGTCCCTTTGCAAGTTTTTATTGCTACGCGTTAACAGTGAAAACTCCACTTCTCTTCTGATTGTAGAGATCTGTTGATGAGGAGAAGCGAGAACACGGTGACAAAGTTAGCAAACTCTTGCACTGGATGTCCAATGTCAAACAGAGTCAAACAAACAATGATGGGAATGCTCTGAAAGATAGTAATGCCAACACAGACGCCTCTAGTAAGCCCCAGGTAAATGATGTGCTATGTCTTTGGTATGTCCTGTTTTTACATGCGCTGTAGATGATGCTTTGCTTTAATCACAGTCTTATTGGTGTCACCGTGTGTGATTTCTAATAAAAACAGTGTCTACTTTCTGATCCACATCATCCATGTACTGTATTATAAACGCTCAATGATTGTCAGTAGTTTATTATATCACATCATATTATATCCCCTTGCTCACAAGGGAATCTGCTATGCCAAAGTCACACAAGCACTGTTTCATAAAAGGCCCTGTAGGTTATTTAATAAAGATGAAAAGACATTTCAGAATTTTTTTATGTGCACATATAGATATTTGGTTGACACAGCAATTCATTAAAATAAATTATATTACTCTTGTATCTATAATGCATGATATATTATAGGTAGTGTAATGTAGGCAATAGATTGACGTATTGCTAACATTCACATATTAATTTTTATACAGTACCATGTAAAAGTTTGAAGCACACTGGTTTTGTTGTTATAACAGTTTATAATGACCATAAATCTGAATTTTTCAATCTCAGTAGAACCAGAATGCACATAAACATTTCTTTTTATCCACAATGAAGTGTCAGTATTAAGTGTTACCACCCTTTTTATTACTTAAGAAAGAAAATATGACGTCTAGCGACTTAAACCAGGTTTTATTCAGCACATGTCAATATTATTTGGGCTACATAACACTAAATATGGATTTTTGCCTGTTGAAACCATTTAGTTCTGATTTTTTTTTTATGTGCTTATACTGTGCACACATTTTGGTCTTTTATTTACAGTCGTAAAACAACAAAGCTCAAGGTTGATATTTGCAAATTCTACCTCACATCAATTTTAGCATCAAATTGATACATTGTTATGTATGTGTATTATTATTATAAACTTAATTACAAGAAATGGCAAGACAACAAATTCAGTGTGCTTAAATCCTGCACAGTACTGTATCACGAAAACAGTATTGGTTCAACCATACTGCATCTACAAATGTGCCTTATGTAACTGATCAGTGCATGTGTTCACATTGCACATACCCGGTGTGAATATCCCAGCTTAGATAGTTTAAATCAAATGAAATTGGATAAAAATGAAATACATTATTATTTTTGAAGTTTTTCAGAGCTAATTTACTCATGTTCAGATATTTGAGTCACAGTGAGTTTAATTTGTGCACCTCTGTTTAACTCACAGCTTTTATCGGATTCTGTTAAATCTGTAGTATATTTAACATATCACCTAGATACAGTAAGCACCTTTCTGTAGAGGACCGTGTGCCCAATCATACTAAAATAATTTTAAGAAGGAATAGCTCTAGGGGTATGTTGTATATCATTTCAGTAGCAACAGCAACTCGCACCACAAATGATCCTACTGTTGAATAATGTTGAGTGTAGTGGTGAATACATTTAACATATTTTGACATAGATGAATCAAACAGTTCATAATATACATTTATTCTGTTTCTTGACTTTAGAATTGCAACTTCAAAAGCAAACGTGGCAGAATCGATGCAGGTTTTTAATGCATTTTAAAATTAATTTTGTGCAGTGCAATGACGTTTCGGAACTTGAACTGCCATTCAGGTCATCCAATGCACTACTACTTTTTGCACAGGGATACGCGGTAAAATAGTGCATTACTTAGTCCAATAATATACACACTGATCACAACCAATGAATTGATCATGATGTTCATTATATTGTTTCAGTGGCTTTTGTCAGTTGGTGGATGTATTAACCAGTGAGTGAACATTTAGCCCTTTGAGATGTTGCACTGAAAGCAGCAAATTGTCCAAATTGTTCAAGTAAGGATCTGAGCAACTTCGACAAGGACAAAATTGTGATGGTACAGAACTAGCAAGGGGTCAAAAGGAAAAAAATGAAATGATGTCATTGCATCCAAACCTAAAAATCTTTTTGGGTGTTTTAGTCTGCAGTGGATGGTACCTCAACAAATGACGGCCCAAACTCACAACTTCCAGGATTTGAAGTATGCGTCACTATAATGTCTGACGTGTAATGTACTGCCAGTTATTACAGCAGCTTTCAGTGGTCTGGTAGAGCTCGTGTCTTGGGTTAGAGCTGTTCTGGCATCAAAAGGGGGAAACTACACAACGTTATGACATAGTAATGTTTTGTTCCCGTAGATACTCTACTAGATTGAGATCCAGTTGTCCTTCCTTCCGCATGGGGTTCTGTCCACTGCAGGACCAGGACCACAAAACAACACCCACAGTTTGGAGATGCTTTGATCCAGTTGCCTTGACATCACAGTTTGGTCCTTGTCTAGGTTGCTTGCATCCTAATGCTGCCCGTTTTTTTTGTTTCAACTTCAAGAACTAAATGTTCACTTGCAGTGTCATATGTCCTACCCACTCACAGGTGCTGTTTTAATAAGATATTTGTCATTATTACCGCTTCACCTGTCAGTGGTCATAATGTTATGACTGATCGGTGTATTCTGTGTCTCATTGTCTTTAAATAGGCCGTAGGCTCTTGCAGCTGTTTGCAGCCATATCGTTTTCTTGTAGAGTTCTTTTACTTCATATTACTTATTAATATTAGGTATTAATGCTCTATTGTTTGATGCTTTAGGTGTCAGTTGAGGAAATGGTTGCTAAAAAAGAACAAGTTGCAGAAGCGCTCAGGGCTACTCAAGCAATGCTGAACAAACACAGTGAAAAGTAAGTCATGCCACCACGACCAACATGATGTTTTCCCAAAATGAAAGCATTCATATCAAGTCATCCATTGTGCTTTGCCTTGCAGAATGACAGATGAGGAGCGAGAGACAGCCCAGGAGCAGCTGAAGGCTCTCAACCAGGCCTACAGTGAACTGTCCCAGCACTGCTCCGACCAGACAACCTCTGCCCAAGAGGTTTGGCACTGGGATTTTTCTTCTATAGAACGGAATGCATTTGTGTTTGATGATGTATTAGGAAAGAGTGCCACCTGACGTTCAGCTGCATGACTAACCAGTTTCCTTTTCTCCTAGCAAAGTGTGAGATATTGTCTCTTGCCTCACCCTTTATGCTCCTACACTGAGAGTTCAGTTAAGGTGTATGCTGTAAACATGCTTTGTCGCCATGTTGTTCTGTGGCCCTTCACACTGTGCTTGAAGTTTTCATGCCCAAAAGATAACAGATATGACACGATTCTTTATACCCAGTGTGTCACATGACTAACTATCCTCTTTTGTAAGATGCTGGAAATTGCATTCCCAGGTGCATGATAGCTTTTAATGTTTTGTCCGTCATCCTTCTGCTGCAACCCGATGCAGTCTTGCACTTGTGCACAAGATGTTTTAACATGCTTGTGTTGTGGTGAGTAAGAATTTCATTATGTACTTTTTAATACTTTTTTGAACGCAAATTTAATATTACACAAATGAGTTGGCTTACTCGGATATTTTTTTCTAGGTACCTAAATGTGTTGATCGCTTCGGTGGATTTAGGACTGGAACCACAGATGGGCTGATTGATCTAGCAACCAGTGTCACCTTCCCAGAGCACCAACCCTTGACCTCTGACCTCTTTCAGTCAATCCTACCTGTGCATTTGGATCAAGATGATGCTCTCCTTTATAAATGCACACTAAATGTTCAGACACAGTTAAATGATGCAAGCAAATGCATTGAAAGTTCACACATCGCCTCAGTTTCTCTCCCTGAAATAGTAGCAGCCATGGGAGAATCCATGTGTGAAGACCTAGTTTTTAAGACGATAGAGGTCCAACAAGTCAGTGATGGATTGAAGGTGTGCTACACAGGGGATACACTGACCCTCAAGAGGGCGTTTGAGCGGGGTTTAATCCCTGCATCTGTCTGTGTAAAGGTTCTGCAGAAGCACAAGTCCTGTCTGGAGTTGATTAATTTTGGTGCTGCTAAAAATGTGCCTGTTCTGGACACTGAACCATGTGAGGTTAACAGACTGCTATTAAAGTGCCTTAAAAAAGATAAATCAAAAACATCAGGGAGGGATATTCATACTCTGAGGTCTTTAGGCGACAGTGTAAGCGATCAGGAGAACACGTCAAGGCTATTTGCTGCACAGCTGGAAGATCAGGGTTTAAGTAGCATAGAAGCTCTATCAGAGGACAATTTTTGTAGCTCTGGGAATCAGCCAAACGAGGACAGATTAATGGTGGATGCTGCAGTTCAGTGTGATTTGATGAGCTGGAGCAGCACACTCATTGCTCTGAGAAATCAGCAGTTCATGGGACTTGTGTTGCCTCACTCTGGGGAAACTATATCAACCTCATTTCACTTCGATAAAGAAATAATCACCAGCACATTCAGCAGCAGACTGTTCACTAATCAGCACAAAATAGCAGCTTTTTACATTCCAGAAACTTCAGAAGTCATAGACAGCAATTCCGCTGTAAAAAAGGGTTTCATAGATGTTTATACAGCAGATATTTTGAAAACTATAGAACTACCAGATGAGTTTCCTGATGTCAATAGCCTCAATGAAGAGTTTTCATCTTGGCTTACATATATAAAACTCCTAACTAATGGATCTCAGGATGCTACAGATGGTTTAGAAATCAATTATCCTTCTCCTGCTGAGGCTGAGCAGCTATTCATTTCCTATCTAATGATAAACAGTTACATTGAACCAAGGACAGGACAAAGGGTTTTAATACTGGATACACAGTTGACAAAAATGGTTGAAGGTTTTCTTGAGAATTCAACATTTTTCAAAAACGCAAAGCTCACATTGAGCTCTCTAACATTAGACATTGGTGATATGTCAGATGAGGTAGATTTAGAAATAAATGAGGAGCCAGAAGAGTTCATGGAAAATGAGCCACAGTCATTTGAATTTGTTTCCTCTGCAAATGGGAGAATCACATTTAATGAAACAATGCACACAAATTACATAGATCTTTATAAAAACCCTGTCAAAGGATGTTTTGAGGATGATGACATTGTTATGGATGCAACAGACCAAGGTGTACAATTTGACAATGGAGATGCTACTAGTGGAGGTGTGGATATCCATACTTTTCAGGAGATATCATTATGTTCTATGAATGGTGCAAGTACTGGCTCACCATCAGGGATGCTTGAATCTGACTATATAGTAAAATCTAGCCAGCAGATATTACAGCATCTAAATACTGATTTATTATGTGGTGAATCGAAGCATACTGGTGTTTGCCCTATTGTGGGAGAGAAGGGAGAGAATAAGCAAGAGAATAGCATTTATCTTCTGAAATCACATGATGAAGAAGGTTGCACGTTGGATGTGACCAGTGGCAAAAGTCATGACCCAGAGACAACTCAAAGTAGAGGCCTATCAGATGAACAGAAAGCCCCAGAGCTGCTGCAGTTAGATGAAAAAGCAGATGTCACGCGAGATGAAGAAAACACATTGACTGTTCTGAAAGAGGCTTCGTCAAGCAGATCCATATCATCTAATACAAATTTTGATGTAATGGAACAGCAGAGCCCATTAAGGTCCAGCTGCACACTCAGCATCAGTGAGTCATCGCAGTCAGGAATAGTTCATGATGAATCTGCTGATGACATCTTTAGCTTTGGCTCTAAATCCACTGAAGAAAACTGCAAGCATTCCGGCTCTGTCATTTGTAATCCAGGTTTTATTGATATTGACAAGGATGAGGAGATGCAGCAACCACATGATAGAAATATTGCAGTTGTGGTGCCTGATCTAATGCATGAGGATTATGATAAGGAGGTGGCAAAAGGAAAAAGTACAGTTGCAGTGGGAAATGTAGCCGAGATAAGAAATAATCTCTGTCCAGCCTCCTCCTCAGTTAGTGGTCATGAACCTGCCTGGGCACAGATGATGTCAACCTCCGCAAGGAATCAGATTACAGACCAGTGTATTCATCACACCAACCAATCACCCTTTCTCCCTGAAGACAGTGAATCACTGGACACTATTGATAGTCGTGTGACAGATGAAGTGCATGCATCCAGTGTTTTGCCAGAAAAGGCTCTTCAAATCACACAGTCATGTCTGTCTAGTCTGAGGGACAGAACCATCAGCACCTACACTGATCCAGAAAACCAGACTGAATATGCTACTCCAGCTAATCAGTCTTATAAAGCTGATAGCACATCCACTAGCAATGATGATTTAAGTGCTGAGCATGATTCCCAAATGGGATATGTGACCATTACTCCTAATGAATTAGACATGTCCTCATCCAATGGCTGTGTGTTTTCTGAGGAAACCAGAAAAGGGAATGACACAAGCACTGTTACATCACCTTTGGACGCCAAGCCTGCTCAAAGCATAGATTACTCATTGCCTGGGGATTTGGTTGAAAATGGAATTATCTCATCTTCCAGGACCAATGGTAATTATGACAAAAACATAACAGAAGATGGCAGTATAGTCACATCACCTCAGTACACAGTGGTTCATTCAGAAAGTGAGTTAAATGCCGAGTGTGAACAGATATGCTCTCAAAATGGCCACAGTGAGAGCATGCTTGACGTTGAGAAATTACCTGAAATCATTACAACAAGTAGTGTCTGCCAGAAGAAAAGTCATGTGAAAAATTCAGAGCCTGACACTAGACTTTCTCCAGATAAAATTCACAATGACAAAGAGGGCCCAAGTTTAAAGTACATTTCTGCAGATAATGTTGAAGTAAGGACAGGGATGATTTCCCCAGAGAGGCAACACGGGGATATTTTTAAAGTCAGCACTGATCCAGAGCAGAACCTTCAGTTAGAAAAGACACATATAGGGATAAACGATAATGAGCCTGATAGGGAACTGCATGGAAATTATGTCTGTCCTGAAGTTCAACGAGGGAAAACCAGTTCAGGTGTATGTATTTCTGAGCATCCTGTGTCAAACACTGGTTTGTCGCATAGTAGCATTTCACCTGATGGTTCTTCTAGGACAGATGTAGATTACAGAGGAGGAACAATGAAAAGGGGGAATAACATCAGTGATTTATGTAATATCATAGCTCAGGATAGTCTACCACCCTCTGAAAAAGCTCCCGAGGATGACCCACCTCATAGACCTTTAGATTGCAACTGCCAAGATCTTGTCAATCAGCCTCACTACACTCCAAATTTGAACAGCAACGAAATAGAAAATCTGGGACTGAATAGAGACAGAAGCCTTCAAAGGACAGAACAGTCAGACACTCCTGAAGTTCATTCTATGCGGGTAGAGATAGATGACCAAGGAGGAATGATGAAAAGGTGGAATAATTTCTGTGATTTGCAAAAGGCAGCAACTGAACACGAAGAAAGCAGAACCATTATAGCACAGGATATTCTACAACCCTCTGAAAAAGCTCCTGAGAGCGACACACCTCGTAGACCTTTACAGAGCAACCACAAAGATCTTGTTGAATCTCACTACAGTCCCAGTCTGAAGCAGAGAGAAACTGAAAATCTGGGACTGACTGAAGACGGAGACCTTGGAAGGACAAACCAATCAGACGATGCTAGTGTTTCTTCTATGAGAACAGAGGTAGATCAGGATAGTCTCCAACCCTCAGAAAAGGCTGATTCTCGCAAGGGCGAAACATCTCATGAACCTTTAGAGAGAAGTGACCCTGATCTTGTCTTTGAAGCTTGCTACTCTCCCAGTTTGAACCAAAAACAAACAAAAAATCTGGGGCTGAAGGAAGACAGAGACCTTGGAAGGACAGACCAGTCAGACGACCCCAGTGTTTCTTCTATGAGAACAGAGGTAGATCAGGATAGTCTCCAACTGTCAGAAAAGGCTGACTTTTGCAAGAGTGAAACATCTCATGAACCTTTAGAGAGAAGTGACCCTGATCTTGTCTTTGAAGCTTACTACTCTCCAAGTTTGAACCAAAAACAAACAAAAAATCTGGGGCTGAAGGAAGACAGAGACCTTGGAAGGACAGACCAATCAGACGACCCCAGTGTTTCTTCTATGAGAACAGAGGTAGATCAGGATAGTCTCCAACTGTCAGAAAAGGCTGACTCTCACAAGAGCGAAACATCTCATGAACCTTTAGAGAGAAGTGACCCTGATCTTGTCTTTGAAGCTTGCTACTCTCCCAGTTTGAACCAAAAACTAACAGAAAATGTGGGTCTGAATGAAAGCAGAGGCCTTGGAAGGACTGAACAATCAGACGCGCCCAATGTTTTTTCTATGAAGCAGGCAGACGGAGATCAGGATAGTCGACAACCTTCTGAAAAGGCTGACTTTCCCAAGAGTGACACATCTCATGCACCTTTAGAAAGAAGTGAGTCAGATGCTCCAAATATCCAGCTGCAACTGTTGCAAGTTCTAAAGAGTGTCTCTATGAGCCAAGACCTTTCAGTGCTTCAGGAAGTGATGGAGACTCTGAATAGTGCCCTGGGTGGTGGCTGTCAGGAAGACCGGCGACACACTCTGGAGAGCATCAAGGAGGAGAGTTCTGAGGAAGAAGCCGAGGGGTCAAACGGGGATGACTTGGATCATTCTGCTGCGATGAGTCAACGCACTGATCCTGAAGTCTCCGCCATCTCAAGTGTCTGGAAAGTTGAGGAGGTTCAAAATAAGGTAGCTCTTGCTTTTTGTTGACACCTTTTAATCACTTTTGACATCATCACTATCTGCTGCATGACTTTTCCCTTCGTTCTCACAGTTGTTCTCGATCCAGGATTACTTGGAATGTGTTGGAAGATTGCAGGATCACGCTGATATTTTAGACGATTTCAGGAAAGACCTTTTGAACCAGGCTCCTGTGGTGAACAGCATGGAAGAACTGCAGATTCAAATAGAAGAATGTCAGGTTAGTGGTCCTTGTCTTGTTGTGACACACGTTTTCACTAGTTGTCAAGTTGAAACCCACTTTTATTGCATTACACTGAGGTCAAAGTATTTTGGTAGTAAACAATAAACACTAAGACATTGAGAAAATAATTCTGTTAGTGATGAAAATGTAAAAAAAAGATGATATGTAACAAAATGCACAAAAAACAATGATCCACAAATTTAAAAAAATGAGCACAAATAAACCAAAAATAATCCTGACACTGAATAATAAGTTAAAAAAAAAGAATTTAAAAATTAATCAATAAAATGAACAAACATTAATAAAATAATAAGTCAAATTAGGGAAAATGAACCAAATAATTCCTTAATGCAATACAAAGTACAATTGGAAATGGTCATTTTTTCTTGTGTTTGTGTTACTTGGAGAAAAAAAGGCAATGAAATGACCAAAAAGGAACAAAATAAGCAACAAAGGAAAAATATAATCCCCAAGAGGAACAAAATAAGCATCAAAGTGAGCAAAATAAGCAACAAAAGGAAAACAATAATCCCCAAGATGAACAAAAAAGATACAAAAGTAACAAAATAAATAATAAAAGAAACAAAATACTCCCAAAGATGAACAAAAAAAGGAGCACAACATGAACAAAATGTGCAAGAGAATAAATGAAGCATCCACAAAAATAACAAAAACATTAAGAAAATGAACATAATAATAAACAACTACAGCAACAAGCTAAAGTCCAGCATCAGATAAAAAGCAACAAAATACATATAGACTTCCTTTTTCATTCTGAGCACACTCTTCTGAACCCACTCCTACCTCTTGAGAACCAGTGACATTGAGATTACGTGGTTTTTGGCACCATATAACTTCCATCCTTTTTTAATAGAATATGTAAAGTGCTGTGAAAAAAAGTGTTTGCCCCCTTCCTGATTTCTTACTTTTTTGTATATTTGTTACACTTAAATGTTTCAGATCATCAAACAAATTTAAAAATAAATGAAAGAAAACACAAGTGAACACAAAATGCAGTTTTCTCTTCCGGCTTTCAGAGAGAGCGGACACATTTCTATCTGCTCCCTTCCTCGTTTCCCTGCTTTTGCTTGCTATGTCTTGTCTACGTATGTGTTTTTGCTCATTCTCTGCCGGAGTGTCCCCCTAAAGACCCAAAGCAACATGGAATTGACCAGCTGGACCTCAATGAAATTGACACGCATGAGATGGGTTGAGGAGAACCCGTGGGTCCTCTGAGGACAGCAGCTGCTGGACATGTGAGGATCGGTGGATGCATGGGGTGTTTTTTGGAGACACTGTCCACTGAGGATGTGATGGATATTTATCTATTCGGAACCACAATAACAGGATTTCTGCTGATTGGCTTGGGTGTTTTCCTGTTATTTTGAAGAGCAATGGAGAAAGCTGTAAAGCCCAGCAAAGCTTTTGTCTCCAAATCAAGCAGGTGGGAAGAGCAACGGCAGCACAACACGGACGATTTCTGAGTTAAATCGAAGAGTGGGTTACATCACAGGAGTGCTGGGGTCTCTTCATAGGATGTACCTTTTGGGGTCTGGTAAAAAAAGGAAATATAAAATTGGGCAATGAGGAGGTAAATTCTTTCTGCCTCTGAAAGTGTGACCATCTTATCTTGTTTTTGCTCCCTCTCATGGCCTTCACAGGCTGTGTGTAATCTCTCTCCTTGATGAAGACGCTGCTTGGAGAAAGGCTCTGCTTTATCACCCTCCTCCTGCTTTTCATCAACACTCTGATAAGGGGTCAAGCTGAACTTTATAATGGACATGCTTTCCGCCATGGTGGGCATCATGGAACTTAACATCTGACTAGGTGCCTTGGGGAAGGATCCTTGACTGATGTCAAGGTGAACTTTTCTATGAACACATGTCACCACGGTAACCATCATGGAACCTGACACCTGGACAATATGCACTGAGAAAGGATTCTTGACCATCCCAATCAGAACTGATATGACAAAATGCATCCATTGATCATATGCACATTACATACACACCCCAACTCTCTCTGACCTTGCTTTGTCAATGTAATGTGTGAGTAACTTGTCTGCTAATTGTGCATGTGTGAGGTTTTTTTTGTATGTGACCATAATTTTGCTTCCTATGGAGCCTAATTCTGGAAACTGTGCTTTTATTTACTCTCTTTCCCTATTATATCCCCTCTTTTTTCCCCCAACTGCAAGGTGCGAGCTCAGTTCGCTGTCGTTTGTGAATTTCCCCTTTTTTGTGGGATCAATAAAGTATCAATAAAGTATAAAGTAATAAAGTAAATGAGGGGTTTTGGCCCTGTGTGAAAAAGTGCTTGCCCCCTTAAACCTAATAACTGGTTGGGTCACCCTTAGCAGCAACAACTGCACTAAAGCACTTGTGATAACTGTCAATGAGTCTTTTACACACTGTGGAGGAATTTTGGCCCACTCATCTTTGCGGAATTATTGTAATTCAGCCACATTGGAGGGTTTTCAAGCATGAACCACCTTTTTAAGGTCATGCCACAGCATCTCAGTCAGATTCCGGTCAGGACTTTGATGAGGATTGATGTTTTGGATCATTGTCCTGCTGCAGAATCCAAGTGTACTTCAGCTTGAGGTCATGAACAGATGGAAAGACATTCTCCCTCAGGATTGTTTGGGAGACAACAGAATTCATGGTTCCATTCACCACAGCAAGTCTCCCAATTCCTGAAGCAACAAAACAGCCCCAGACCATCACACTACCACCACCATATTTTACTGTTGGTATGATGTTCCTTTTCTGAAATGCTATGTTACTTTTATATCAGATGTAACCGGGGCACACACCTTCCAGAAAGGTCAACTTTTGTCTCATCAGTCCACAGCGTATTTTCCCAAAAGTTTTGGGGATCATCAAGATGTTTTCTGGTAAAACTGAGACAAGCCTTTATCTTCTTTTTGGTCAGCAGTGATTTTCATCTTGAAACTCTGCCATGCAGGCCATTTTTGTCCAATCTCTTTCTTATGGTGGAGGCCTGCAATTTTTTGGATGTCTTTTGTGACCTCTTGGATGAGTTGTCACTGCTCTCGTGGGGTAATATAGAAATAGTCACCATCTGTCCATCCATACGTATGTACTTCTGTCCTTTTTAACATTTCTACTTATGTCTGACCAAACTTTACCTTTGGGTGCATCTCTTGGGGGCAAGGGATACCATGGTAACCTTGACCTACAGTAGCACGTTTTCACACAGGGCCATGTAGGTTTGGATTATGTTTTTCCCCTTAAAAATAAACACCTTCATATACAGAAAAGTAAGAAATTGGGAAGGCAGCAAGCACTTTTTCCACATTACTATATATCGTATTTTCTGACTCAATATCTGACTTGTTATCTAGACTCTGAAGTCCCAGCTGTCCAGGTTGGCTGAAGTTCTGACAACCGATATGAAAAGAGCCAATCATCTCTTAAAGTCAGCTGTAGAGGACATCCCCATACAAATCCGTCAAGACTTAGCCTCAACCTACCGGGAGATCGAGCCCAATTTTACTGCTGTTTATCAGATGTGTGCAGAAAGGAGCCATTCACTAGACAGTGCAATGGAAGCAGGGAAGGTATGTTGTTTTAAAGCTGTTCATCAATACCCAATGATCATCCAGTTGATTGAGACTTCCTGAACGTTTTTATGTGATTACAGGACGATTTGGAGTCAACGTACCAGAAACATCTCAGTGATCTTGATGAACTCATGGGCTTAATTTGGAGTAACTCTGAAATGCTGGATGTGGATTTGGATACATGTCATATGGATGCACTGAAGCAGCTGATTCAGCAGAATAAGGTACTGCTTAATTGTCCAGCCTGTTGACTAAATGAAACCAGGCAAATAAAACAGTAGTTATTGTTACTGTGATAGTTAACAAGTGTCAAACTGGGAAAGGAACTTTAAGGAAAATTTTCTCTTGAGTTTGTTATTGTAACATGGCTGTGTAGATGTGATCAAAGCTGTCCAGAAGAATTGGAAGGATTGTGTTGTAGACTTGGCTTAGCTATTCTATCTGACGCAAATGCAAATGACTGATGTAATTCTGCCTTTTTTTTTTGCATTTTTCTCCTTCGTTATTTGCTGTGCTTTTCCAGTAACTGATGCACATTTACTTTTTTTTGAGACAGCAGACTTTTCCACCTCCTTTAAGTGAAATTTCAAACTTGAAAAATCAAAAATTAAATGTACATTTTCAAGATCTGAGGTGTTGCAAATGCACCTGTTTTCAATATGTGAAAGCTCAGGACTGCACCAGCCAGTTTAGCACCAGGCTCTTTTACCGCAGTGCCATGCTGTTGGTATGTATGTGGAATATGGTTTGGCATTGTCTTGCTGAATAAACAAGGCCTTCCCTGAAAAAGAGTACTTATTGCTCCAATACATTCAGAATTGTTTAGGATAGGGATAGGCCGATTATTGGCTGGGCCGATTGTAGATGCCGATATTCACCAATCAATTTAAAACTGGGTTATTTTGGCTCTGATGCAGCCGTGCCTCTCTGTCTACAGTCACTACTCTGTGTCCAGTATTGTCCCACCCACAGCACCATCTGATTGGTTACAACATGACACGGGTAACAGCCAATCAGCAGTGGAAGCTGTGCATGCATAGCACCCATACACACATGGCTTAGAGCAGGGAAAGTTTTACGGAGTGGAGAAGCTACAGAGAGCAGATGTTTTGAAGGTAAATTAAGGCAGCAGACTTTCCCGAAATAGTAATAAACACCCCAGTCCTCTATAATTCACAACTATGTTACTACGTTACTGTGACTCCAATAACGCTATATAAAAATAAGCTACAGCTCTGCTCGCTTGAAGTCCCTCCAGATGTGTCCGTTAATGACTTGAAACAAGGTTGCTGATAATATTGATATTGATATTGATAATATTGAATAGTCCATGATAGTAGAAGTATGTGAACCTTTTTCTGTGTTGATCGAGAGAGCTCGAGCAACAGAAAATGACATATTGATAGATGAAGTGTGTCCTGAAGCTGTCTTAGATAGTTTCTTGTAGAGAGGAGCAGAATATTGCTATTCAAGACTTAAGACATAATTTAACTGCATCATAAAGCCTACATGAACTGCATGGTGTTCATGGATGAATAGTTTCTTCTATTGCTATTGTACTATTTTCAGCTATACTAACATTAATCATTAGTAATGTAGCAGCCTACTTTTGAATGGCAGGGTCCCTGCTATCACATGTTGTTCAAATATAACATTTGCATAATAAAATCAACTCTAGGCTTTCCAAATGCTGTAATAAATTAAGCTTTACTGTGGAAAACTTTAGGGAGCTATTTCTTCGTTAGTAAGTTTTCATTTAACTTTGCCAGACATGCTGCTGAGCCTGGGAGCTCCCTGCACATTATGTTAGCATTTTAAGACAAAAATGTCTATTGTGTAAGAAAAAAAAACCCTTTAACATGAAGCAAATCTGAAAAGCTGTTTAATAAACATTTACTTAATGGCATTTAAACAAAATTAATTATTGGAGTTTGTATTATCCAAATTTTGGTACCAATATTTTCCACTTTTACTGCATATGAATATTGGCACCAAATATCAGTTATTGGCCTCCTTGACTACTAATAATTGGTATCGGCCCTGAAAAACCATATCGGTTTATCTCTAGTTCAGGATTAATGTTGCTTTCACAGATGTGCAGGTTGCAAAGGATGACTTTTGAACTGATGCTGTCCTCTGCAGATCGTCTTTTTTGCATTTGTTTTAAATGATTTTCATCTTGTTGTATCATGCCTCAACATCATTAGTAATTTTTGCCGTTTTACGCCTTTATACAGTACATGCAGGTGTATTTTTGTCTTGCTACTTCGTATAGCTTTTACTTTTTTTTCTTTTTTTTGCATCTTTTATGTCATTTTTTCCAAATCATTTAAAATCACAAATAATTCTCTGGTTTATTTAATCTTTCACCCAGAACCAACAATCAGCTTTCAGACTGAAACCACTAAAATTTAACATTTATCATCATAGTTATAAACATGGATTGATATAAAAACCATATCACCTGGTCCTATAATTCCAATTTTACATTCCTCTTTGTCTCGTTCCAGGACACAGAGGACAGTCTACTGAAGGACGGCAGGCTCAAGTTAGAGGATATCACCTTCGATATCCAGTGTTTTATTTCAGAACACACTCAATTCCTGGGTCCGGCTAAAAGTAGCTTCCTCCTCAAGTTCCTCAGCTCCACTCAGCGAGCGTTCAGGGACCAGACGGAGAAGGTGGCAGCCCAGAGGAGCTCCTCCGAGGCCTTACTGGAAACCAGAGAGAGGGAGCAGGTTGAGAAGGTCTGCCTGTGAAGAATCCAACAAGATATCACTGATAATTAATAAAAAAAAACACCAGACCGCTGCACCTGCAAGACCACATGAGCAGTACAGTAAATAAAATGAAAACCTTTAATTAAAAATTGTAATCAATAAAATGAAACAAAGAATCGATCAATTGAACAAAAATGAACGTTTTCTTTACTATTGTGTTCAAGACTTTCTTCATTTCTGTTAATGTTGTTTGTTATATTAATCATTTTCGTTCATTGAGTTTATTATTTTGTGAGTTGAATTCACTCTATTTTGTTTGTTAAATATTGTTATGTTTAATTTGAGGGCTTATGACAAAAAATGAACAACATAATAACAGCTCTCAGCCCAGTTACAGAGGTACGGTAAGATGAAAGTATTTTTGGTTTTTATGATTTTGTTAATCTTGTTTATCAAATTGTTCATTTTTGTTATGTATTGATTGTATAGAAAGAGTCCAGTACTTCCGTCCATCCCGACATTTCTACTTACAGTATATCTCTGCAACTCCTAGGCCCAGAGTGACCAAACCTTACATGTTAGTACATCCGCTGGGGAGAACGGATACCATGGTGACCTTGACCTAATTGGCATATTTCATTAGGTCACAGGGTCATTTGGTGACCTTTTGGGATCTCCAGCCTTTAGAGCTAGGGCTCTGAATTTTTATGCGTATCCACTAGATGCCTGGGAACAACCTCCAGTATATCACATGACTTGATACTGACCTTGACCTTGCAGGTCGGTAGGGTCTTGTCAGTGTAACGGTCAGGTGCCGATATGTTCATCCATATGGTGTTTATGTTTAGTTTACACAGTGTACACAGCACCACATGCAGATTTATCAAGATGCAGACTGTTCATATATATGTTTTAAGTTTCAATGCGAATTTGAATGCCTTTGAATCAAAACAAGAATAACGTGTTTTTTGGTGACAATGGTATTTTTTCTGGACCATGTGTTTTCCCAAGTGTTTCACCAGTTTTACTCTAAACTCTCAGTGCATTTGTGTTTTGTGTGTTCGTGTTGTTTCATTGTTATGGAGTGTCTGCCGGGGATCCTTGGATGCAGCATGGCATTTTTAAATGCTTGACCACTGCAGACTAATCTTTTTGCTTTTATTTTCCTCAGGCTTTTGAGTCAACAGAGAAAATATAACAGTGGACAAAGTGCATCGTCACTGTTGGAACTCGTGCCTTTTCTTCCACAACAAATGCATTAATGTGCTCAGCGATAGGTCCTGCTCTGCTTATTACTAAGACATGACAATGGCGACTGGCAAGCATGTTTACAGCATACCCGATTACTGAGATACCAGATTACTGTGGTACCAGATTACTGAGATACCAGATTACTGTGGTACCAGATTACTGCTATACTGAAACTAATCTATTCTACAGTAGATTTTGCATGATACATCTTTGTGCTTTATGCTTAATGTTTGTGTCCGATATGGCAGTGATTTTCAGTGGGTGGGTCGGGACTCAATCACACACATTTGACTGGAAGATGACAGGTTATGTTGTTGTTTATATTATATTTTTTCATTTTTATTCATTTCATTTATTATTTTAATCAATTTTTTTCATTTTTTGTTCATTGGCTTGCTTTTCTTGTTAATTTTTGATAACTTTAATTAATTTTGTGGGTTAGTTTGTTCTTTTTCTTGATTATCTTTTTAATTTTTCATCACTTTTGTAAATTTTGCTGGTTATTTTGTTCATTGTTTGGTTATTTTGTTTTATTTCATTAGTTTATGTATTTACTTCACCACTTTGGTTTAGTTTTTGACATTTTTTTATTTTGTGGATTAATTTTCTCACTTTCTTGATTATTTGATTCACTTCTTTTTCATAAGTTTATTTATTCATTGTCTGATTTGTTTTGTGCATTTTTGTTCATGTGTTATTTTGTTCATTTTGTTAAATGTTTCATTCAAATCAATTTAATTTAGTTTGATTTATTCATTTTTTTCAAATTTTATTCACTATATGTTACTATTCCTTCCATGTATGTTTTGATATCTGTATTATTTTGTTCATTTTGTGTATATTCTCCATTTTCCTGTTGTTTAATTTTTAAATTTTTTGTTAATTCTTTGATAATTTTGCACTCTGAATTTGAATACATGTGGAAAACATGTCAATATTTTGTTCAAAGTATACTCAGATGGCCCCTTATATACATTTTTTTTTTACTATATTATTATTATTTTACAATATTTTATTCTAAAAATACATTTCCCTGTTCTGAATTTGATGAAAGCATATCTGAACTTAATGACCACTGGAAAATATTGGACACGGGGCCAGTTGAGAACCATTGCCCTAGAGTACAATTATTTTTCTTTTCAACTGTGATTTCTTGTCTTTTTGAACAGTCGCTGTTGGAAAAACACAAGGAGTTCACAGAGAAGCTGGAGGAGGTGTGTGATAATCTCACGCTGACAGAAAACCGTCTGATTGGTCACCGGCAGCAGGCTGAAAATGCAGAGTGTGTCACGGATCTGCAGCAATACCAGCAAGAGCATCAGGTTTGACATGGCTCCACTTATGTTGGTGCATCTGTGCATTTCAACACAGAAAATTGCACCCATTCATTCCCTGTAGAAATTATACTCACTTCTTAAAAATCATAACAGGTAACATACCAGTGAGCTCTCAACTGGGACCCACTTTTTATTAGTCATTAAGTCATGGCCCAATTTCACAAAAATGATCCATAAAATGAGCCAAACAAACAAAACAATGAACAAATATGTTCAAAATAATGAATAACAAAATAGAAAAATCACAAGGATCAGCAAAATATGCACGATATGAGAAAAACAATTAAGCCTATAACAAAAATGAATTAAACAGTTAAGAACATGGAAGAAAAATGAACATAATACTCAAGAAGATGAAGGAAAATGAATAAAATGCTCAAGAAGATGAACAAAATAAACAAGAAAATAAAAAATGAACAAAATACTTAATACAGAAATAAGATAAATCAAAAAAATGAAAAGATTAAATGCAAAAGATGTAAAAGATAAAATGCAAAATATGTAACCTGTCCTCTTTCAGTCAGTCGACATCTATTCAAGTAGAACATCAGAGAAAGAGCAATAAAAGACACAGAGATTTTATTTATGCTTTTTTTTAATCACATGCTTTCTGACGTACTGAGCACAAGTCCACGACTTACTTCTGGGTTCCGACCCACCAGTTGAGATCCACTGTACTCGACTGTGCTAGATTATGCTTTTAATAACTGAGTACTTGCCCAAGGTTTTCATCAGTTAAAATCTCTGCGTCTGTCTGATCTCAAGGCTCTGCAGAAGGACGTACTGACAAACGCCAGTGCCTTGAGTGAGGTCATCACCGGTACTAAAAAGTTCCTGGAGGAAAACCGGAGTAAGCTGATGCCAGATCAAGTTGCCATCATTGAGAGTAAGTTGGAAGAGGCTAAAAGCAAATCAAAACTCATCACCGAGCGGGTGGAGGAGTCCAGGAAAGACTTGGAGAAGGTTGTTACCACAGCCATAAAACAGGAGAGTGAAAAGGTCAGAGTTCAAATTACCTCCACATGCAGTGTCTCTGAACATAAAACAGAGAAATGAACATGAAGGTTATGTCAGTGTATGATGCTGATTTTGTCAATATCTCATTTGTCTGTTTATTGCTCAGGCAGCAGCTGTTGAGAGGCTTGAAGAAAGCAAGAACAAAATCGAAGGGCTCCTGGACTGGATATCCAACATAGGAAACGAAAACGAGAGTGCCCTTGATGAAACTGACCATGTAAGCAACGAGAATGGCAACCTGCCAGAGGATCCTTCAGCCAAGGGGCTGATCAGTGAGGATGACGACGCCAATGGAAATGCACTACAGACCCCTGAAAATAACTGCAGCAGTGGGAAGAACAATGCATCGCTGGACTTGGACAAACAGTATGACAGGATCAAGGTACAGTCTGGCATAAAAGTACAAATCAGTTCTCCAAAGACAGATGTGTGCAGGTGCAGAGTGTCATTGTCTGCAGTGTACGACTTCAGCTGAAGTTCCAGTTTATTATGCTGGTGAATGTCATCATCATGGTTAAATGAGGTGAATAGAAGGCAACATGTAGATGTATCTAAAGTTAAAATATGGTCATAAAATAATTTGCCCCATTGCAATGACAAAGTAGGGCAGGATGCACATGTTCTATAAGGACAAAAGCATTAAGGCACCTGAGTGCTGCACCTGGAGCGGGATTGTCTAGTCGTTGCCATGGAGGGCCACGAAACCCAGTAGGTTTATATGCACAAGTTGTTTAACTGGACTGTTGCCTTTTTCCCAGTATACATGCACAGGAGTGTAATCGATTTATTGTTGAAATTATGTCAACTCTTTTTAACAAGCACTTTTTCAGCTTGTTAGTATTGGGTCATTTCCGGTTGACCTCCAATGTCACAGTCTATAACAACAGTCAGTAGAGAGCTAGCAAGTTAACAACCCAGACGTAAACTGGCACGACAATGGACAATGTTGCCAATTTGTGCATAGTGTGATGTTATAGTGTTAAAGCTGGATGAAATTGCTTTATGGCCATGGAGTACAGCTCCTCTGTTTACATTTTTTTCATGCTTTATGACTTCCATGCGGGATATGGCGCAGAGCTCTAGAGCATATGCTGAACACTTTGCCTCGTTCCAGTCTGACTGGCCTGTATACATGCAGCAGTAGATCGTCTTTCAAACACATTATCTGGGTGTGTTAGTCTGCATCTCAAAACTTCGATTTCTGTCAAGCTAATGTGTTTACATTTACTATTAAAATCCAGTTATTTTCCGCACTATAAGACGCACCTGATTCTAAAAACAAAACAAAATTCAAAATGACATTTTTGGGGGGTGCGCCTTATAATCCGGTGCGCCTTATAGTGCGGAAAATACGGTAAGTTTTTTACTACTGACTGCACTTTTTCTCCAGTCAGTGTCTTCAGCAGGTGATTTTATGGAATTCCTTCCCGCTGATTGCTCTTCATTGAAAACACTTGCTTTATTGAGTGGCTGGAAAGAAAACCTGCAGCATCTCAGGCCTTCGTGGCAATCATTGGACACCCCTGAACTACAGGAACTCGAAAAAACATAATCATATTTGAACTTTTTGGAATTACAACATCACCACCACCCAAAAAGGCAGCCACCCGATTGCAGAATTTTGTTTGTATTTGCATTGTTCCAAGCAGGAGCGCCACCTATCCCAAAAGATGACTGGTTGAAGTGATCAGTTATCAAGTTTCAAGTAAATCAGTTCAGAGCTTTGATTCTTTTTTCATACCAAGCAGCGATGCTGCCTATCACAGAAGTTGACAGAATGGAGATGTTCAAGTGATCAATAACCATGGCAAGTTTCAAATAACCCAATTCAGTCACCTCCAAGATATTGCACTTATAAAAAATGACTGCTGCCAAAATTTACACTTCAATATCCTTGGCAAGTTTCAGGAAAATTGGTTCAACAACTTTGTTCCAAGTTGTAGCGCCCCCTATTGTTGAAGTGGTCACACCACCTATCCCAAAAGTTGGTAGGTTTGAGATTTGATGATCATTAATTTTGGTCAGTAAATTGGCACAGACAATTTCGAGTTGTTGCGTCTTTTCTTGAAATAAAGAGTAGCGCATCCCCCAATTGAAAAGCAATAGTGCTACATACTGTATCTGAAAAGTTGATAGGTTTCCATTATTGTTATCAATTAACATGCCTATTTTCCCGTAAATTGGTTCAGGTGTTTTCAAGCGTTCACGCTGACACGCCAGGTCTGTACGATGTGGACGATGCCAACGTGGGCTGGTCAATCCACCTTTTTTAGCATTTTATGTCTTATATTGCTCCTTTTGATAATTTTGTTGATTATCTTATCAATTTTTTGTTCATTTTATTTATCATATTATTCAGTTTTGTTCATTGATTCAGTGCTTATGAAAAAAAAAAACAGAACAGCTCAGATACATGGATTCTTATGTCTTTGAAAGAGATGTCCAAGTTGCTGTAGGTGCAACTGCCTAGTACTTTTGTTCACATAATGTGTGATTAAAGCCATTATTTATAAAGTTAGTCAAAAAATAACAATAAAATTTGGTTTTAATGTATGAAATCATCTGTATGGATAATTTCTGTCAAGTTAAAATTACAAAATCATAAAACTTTCTTTATTTTTTTGTTAATAAACTGGATGTAAATTACCATTACTGATTAGGAGTTTTGTGTTAAATACAGCTTTGTCTTTCTTTGCACATATAAAGGGAACATACATGAGCCATGAGATGAATATACAGTGTGTAGAAAACTAATAATTTCTCCTAATGGCTTTTTTGTATTGTTATTTATTAGTCCTGCACCTTATTGCTCCATAGGGTCGTCATCAGGAGATTTTGTCCCAGCAACAGGATCTGATTATGGCCACCCAGTCGGCTCAGGCTCTGCTCGACAAGCAAGCCAACGTTCTATCTGCAGAGGAGAAGGAAAAGCTGCAGAAGAACATCCAAGAGCTGAAGGGCCGCTATGACACCTCTCTGACGCAGGCGGAGCAGCAGATGAAGCAGGTGCAGTGTGTCCAGGAGGAGCTGAAGAAGTTCCAGGATGACTGCAACGAGTTTGAAAGCTGGTTAGATCAAGCCAAGGGAGACCTGGAGAAGCTGGAGGCTCCTGCAGGTTCACTCAATATCCTCAGTGATAAGCTCCAGCGCCAGAAGAGCTTCTCAGAGGATGTGATTTCCCACAAAGGAGATCTTCGCTTCATCACTATTTCAGGACAGAAAGTGTTAGATGTGGCTAAAGCCTGTGGATTGGCTGAACCGGCGGGCAAAAATGCTCTCCTTCACGTGGACACTTCAGGAACCTGCTCTGCTGTAAAGGACAAGCTGGACTCGGCTGCCAGTCGATACAAATCTCTGCACTCACAGGTATTTCATGCGCATGTAACCCTGGTGTCTTGGTTGTTTTGAGTCCACCATGTCTCTTGGGGCTACAGTACGAGTGTTGTAATAGTTATGGTAGCAAAAAGACCGTTTTCAGCAGAGGTGAACTGTCAGACTCAGCAGTCATGTTATTGCATCCAAAAGTAATATTCTTACATTTACATATTTGACCCTCATTGGATTTTTTGACCATGAAAATCTACCATTAACATTTGGAATCACATGCAAATCATTATTAGTTCAAGAGTTTTTCACGAAAAATCGTATAACCATCATGATGTTTTTCTTCTGGATCTAACTCAAATGTTGAAGATACATCTAATTTCTGTGCACATTACTGAATCATCAGACTTTCCGCCTCAATTTGGTGTCAGTTGTATGTCTGTAGCTTTATTTGCTACTTTACAGTAGTTTTTTTTCCCTCAACCTCTGTAAGTATAACCCTTTTGGATTAGTATATACACAATGTTCCCATATCTGCATCAAACTTTGTGGTTTTATAAAATCTATGATGATGTTATGCTATGGTTTTTGGCTACATTTTCTGGATGTTCTTCATGGAGTTGCAATGAAAAATGTCAAATGGTGAAAAATCTTTTAAAAATCTTCTGGACACAGATGATGACTCCCATCAATCGTTTGGCCCCCTGACCTGTCCTGAAAATTACTAGCAACATTAAAACTTTCAGTATTATGTTGTCAACAAACAAACAAACAAACAAACAAATAAATAAACTAACAATGACAAAAACATAACTGCCTTGGCGAATGTAACAACGGTAGAAATGAACCAAAGTGACCATAAACTAAAAGACTGGAATTAGCATATTTAAAAATTATACTGTACATATAATGAAAATAATGCAATTTAACTGGTAATGAAATATTTAATTATAGAGTAAAAATAAGCATTACACAACCCTAAATATACAGTATAAAGTACACAGTCACTAAGGTGCACATGATAACATTGTAATTTCAGACACAGGCCACTTGGTGGAGGTATTTGTCTTTATAAGGCCTAAGACAAAAAAAATCAGTGACACATTATGCACATTGAACAATGTGAAACTATGATCTGATGAATTTCTTTTGTCATATAATTATAGCAGATACCTGCTGCTATTTAATGTGATTTTTATTTTTATTTTTATTTATTAGACCTTTAATTAACCGGGCAACAACTCACTGAGTTTCAAAATAGTCACAGGAAAATTCAATTTGCAATTTTTGAGTGAAATGTGTGTGTGAAATGTCCAAATCTCTTCCTATTCTTCTAAACACTTTCATAAATTTGTCATGCACATAATGACAAACTGCTCATTCTTGGTTCATCTTTGCTCTTGAAGGATTTTTCATACCAGGTTATGTGTGAAATTACTTTTTCACAACAGCTTTTTCAAATCCCATTGTTTTTGAGTGATTCACCTCATTTATAGCACTAAATGTACCCCTGGCTGATCTTTTTTGGAACATATTGCATTTGGTATGGTTTCTAAATTAAAAAATAGCTGCATTTTTTTCAAATATACAGAAGTTGTCGTGTTTATACTGTCCACAGTAAAATACAAGTCAACTCAGTTGCTGCATTATTTGTCTAATAGGCATTTGTCAACCGGTTGAACATTTTCGGAACGGGCTTGTTGATTACGTCATTCTCAGCACTGTATAATCTGGCTTCTTGTCTCATTTCCTGTGTTTCAGTGCAATCAGCTTGGCAGCAACCTCAGAGATGTCGTGGACAAATACAACAGGTACGATGACACGAGTGCCGGCCTCCTGACGTGGCTCAACGGCTCAGAGGAGGAGGCCAGAAAGCAGCAGTCGGAGGCCATCGCCGCCGATCCGCACACGCTGCAGAAACAGCTGGAGGAGACGAAGGCAAGAGACACTGACAGCCTCAGATTTGTTGCCCGTAGTTGTAGTGTAGACTCAGAATTCCTGAGGTCAGCACAGGAAGCAGCTTGATCATGCACTGAGTTTAGTTTGTTTTATTTCTCTGCCCCCGTCACCCTCTGTCAGCACATCATACAGGGCCTTCAAAAGTCTTAAATGCCTTGAATATGGTTTTTACAAAAGCAAGGCCTTAAAAGTGTTAAATTTGAAATTGTGGAATCTTAATGTCCTTGTATTTGCGCTAATATCCATGTTTATGAGCTTTAAAGCTCGATTTGCATCAAGTGTTTGCACCTATGTATTGGAAAATGCAGATTGGCTCATTTTGAGGAATGTTTTGTTTAGTTTTGATCAATTTTTGTCTTATTTTGATATTTTTGTTTAAATTCTTATTTATATTGTTCAGTTTTGTGCATTTTGTGGAAGGTTTTGTTTTTATTTAGCAATATATCAATTATTTTTATCATGTTTAGTGACTTATTTTGGTCATTTTTGTTCATGTAGTTGATTGTTTTGTTCATTGTTTCATTTGGGTCACTATTTTGATCAACTTAGTTTTTTTCTGATTAATTTCTGGATTATTGAAGCTCATTTCATTGATTATGTATGATGATGTTCACTTTTATTGTTTTTTTGTTTTGTTGTTAGTATTTGTGCGTTTTCCTCATCATTTTGTCATTTTTTTGCAATTTTTAAATTATTTTCATAATTTTTTGTTCACTTTTTTGATTATTTTGTTCCATCGTGTTCATTTTGGGTTTTTTGTTTTTTTTTTGTTCCCTTTTTTGATTGTACTTTTTGGATGAATTTATAGATTATTTATATACATTTTGGTTATTTCAATTTTTTTATTCTTCATATTTGTGTGTTTCTCATTCTCTATTTTGTCAGTCTTTTTTAATTTTTAAATTATGTTGTTCATGTTGTCTAATATTTTCTTAACAAAATGGTCATTTTGGATACTTGTGTTCACTTTGTTGATTAGTTTGTTCAGTCTGTTATTTTTTTAAAATATTTTCTCTATTGTTACATGTTATTGTCATGTTATGTTAATTTTTTTAAACATTTTTTGTTCATATAACTCATTTATGGCTATTTTGCAAACAGTAATTGCCCAAATGCCAAATGTTTACTTACCCTTAAGGAGTAAAATACATTAAAAAATCATATGTAGATTCATTTGTAGTAAAAAAAAAAGATATTACAGAATAACAGTCCAAACCACAGTCTCAAATTAGAAAAAAAAACATCTAAAGAGGTCTTAAAAGCATTAAATTGCAGTGCCTGAAGCTTGTAGACAGACTGACATGGATTTTTGGCCAGAAATGCTTTAAATTTCATTGAAAAAAATGCAAGTGATCAAAAATAGCTTAATTCATAAATTCCACACACAGGACCAATGAAAGCACTGCCTCGGTTAAACGGACATGACACAATACACCTGCCTTACCATATACAGTGTTTCCACTGACCTAAGTCTACCAGTTATTTTTAGCACAGTGTTCAAATTCAAAGCCACATGTGAATAGTTACTCTGGTTATTTGCAGCTCACATACTCATGCAGGAGGATAAGAACGTTGGCGGACAGAGCTGTCTGTGTCCGAGTGTTTGGCTGCTGCTTACGTGAATGTTTCTGTGCTTAGAACTAACATTTCTGTGTAGGGAGGTAGTGAGATACTCCCAGATAACAGAGGCCCTGAGCTAAACACGGAACGCTGTGTTTTTGCGATCTGTTACAAATCATTGCAGAAATCCTCAGCCAGTACGTGGAGAAAAATGTTCAACCAATAACGTATACCAGTGCTTTAGTGTCATGGCTTTGTTTTAATGTACTGTATAATGGTTCATAATGGTTTTCAGACCCCAAAATCAAAAAAGAAATGTGAAATCTCATAATACATACCCAAAAAATCTGAAAATTTTACTGGCAGTGAATCATTGTAGCATTGTATGTAATTTATTCATTCATTTTCTCATTATCTATTGTTCTGTGTTGTATTTTAAAAGTAGAAGCTAATCATTTGTTTGAGGATGAAGGCTGAACATAATATTTTCATTTTGATTTACTGTTACAGTTCATTAATGCAACAAAATATTGTACAAAATGGACAAAAAAAGAACAAAATAAAGCATAAAGTGAACAAACTAAATGTCAAAATGGACAAAAATGAACAAAATAATGCATGAAATCAATAAATGAAAGGACAAAATGGACATAAATTAGCACAATAAAGCACAAAATGAGCAAATATAAGAACAAAATGGACGAAATTGAACAAAATAATCCACAAAATGAAGAAAAATGTACCAAAAATGAAGTTATTATTAAAACTGACAAAAGTGACAGCTACAATAAACAGAATGAATGAAGCGATCAAGACTATAGACAAGAATGTATAAAACAATGGACAAAATGAACAACATGGACAAATATATGATCACAGCTATGTTCCCTCAATAAAAAATATGAAATAATAAAGAAGAAATTCAACAATGAACAAAAAAATAGAAAATAATTCACAAAATGAAAAAAAAAAAACAGGAATCAATAAAACAACCAGGAAAATAAACAAAATAATAAAAAATAAATCACAAAATGATAACTATGAAAAACAAAAACAATCAAGACAGTGGACAAAAATGTATATAATGATGAACAAATTAAAGAATCAAATGGACAAAATAAAATAATGACTACAATGATACAAAATAACAAAGAAAAATAACAAATGAATGAAAAGTTATAAAATAAGGAAACAAAACGAAGTCATGAAATAATCAGAAAAAAGATCAAACTGCATAGAATGAAAAACAAACAAAAACATAATAAACTAATGGCTCTTCAGTCTGTTTTACAACTGTGCGGTTACAGTTTATAATTTTTTTGGTTCCACAGGCCTTACAGAACCAGATGACTGGGCGTCAGACAGCGGTCGACACTCTGCGGAAGACAGCCGAGTCTCTGATCGCATCTGACGGAGACCTGCTGAGCAACACCGACGAGATCCAGGAGACAGTAGGTGAGGGAAAAATACCGCTCAGTGTGCTTCTCTGTGAGATGTCAGATCTGAAGTGATGTGAATCATTATCATTGGATGAAAAAACAGAAGAAAAAAGAAAAGCCAAAGTCCCGCCCCTTCCAGTTTGGCCCAGTGGCTCTGACGTTTACACTGCAGTCAGTGGCAAGCGGCAGATCGAAATACACCACCATGTACGCATATGATATTTGTGAATTTAAAATATCACTTCACAATTCAAGACAGTACCAGACTGTTGGGCCATACGAAAATATGTCATTATAAAGACTACAAACAGGAAGTCTTGTGCATGATTCATTGCAACTTCATCTCCACAATCTTAATATTGTACTATATTTGGTAATTTGTCCCAAGGGTTTATTCATGGCTGTTTTGTGACTTTCTCTATTACTTCATGCTTAGAAATATTTCAGTGCATGTGTGCATAGTTCATTAATAGACAAGATAATAAATGACATGCACAGAAATTCATGGGAAACAGTTGAAAATGCAGCATCTATCAACTGGTAATTTGGAAAAAAATGTCAACCTAATGTCATCTTCTAACCTGTATGGTAATGTATGAGTTGTATATTCCCTTCTTTGTCCTCATCTTCCCAGTTAACACTAGAAAAGCTTTCACTGCACCGAAGCGTCACAGACTACAAACTGGCCATTCCCATATAAAGTTCATCTTTGAAATGCTTATCTTACTGTGGGTCTCAAGCTGCATCTAAGGGATGGAAAATATTCAGTTGATTTGTTTCTGCTTTTTGCAGATGACATAGTGGAGCGTTACGATAACCTCTCCAAGTCTGTAAGTGACCGAAATGAGAAGCTGCAGATCACGCTGACTCGCTCTATGAGTGTCCAGGACGGCCTGGATGAGATGATCGGATGGATGGACAGAGTGGAGGCCAGTGTGAACGAGAGGGGACAAATCCCCCTGGATTCCGCCTCGATTGGAGCTGCCCTCAGCAAAGAGGCAGTATGTACAGATGCCACTGTTGTAACTGCACTTACACCACTAGTCAGACATTTGGACACACCTTCTCCTGTAGTGATACCAGTTGCCCAAACCACCAAATCCTAAGAGGACCATCAGAAAAAAACAAGATCAAGAGTTTATTAGAATTAGTTGCCTCAGAAACTGGGGACGGTCCTCATGAGAAACATCGACACAACGCGTTTACTCTGTTACATGCACTTGAGTAGTTTTATCAAAAATATGTACTTTTGAGGGTAGTTATCTTTCAGAATACTTTTTACTCTTACTCAATTACATTTATGATGGAAAAAATGTACTCAGTTACATTTAGCCACAGCACAATGAGTCATTTTTATGCATCCAGAATATCAAGAAAATAAACAAAAAATAGCAAAATAATCAACAACATATTAAGAGCATGTCCAAAACAGACAATACTGTACAATCAACAAAATATTAATAAAGGAAACAAAAGGAGCAAAATAATCAATGCAATATTAACAAAATCAGCTAAATTTAGTCGATAATTGATAAAATATCAACAAAGGGAACAAAAATTTGCAGAATATTATATAAAATATTTAAAAAATGAACAAAATTATTACAACAATCAACAAAAAATGAACAAAATGAACAAAATAGAAAAAAATAGAAATAAGCAAAATGGAGCAAAGTAGTCAATACAATCTTAACAGAATGAACAAAATTAGTTAAAAAGAAATAGACAAACTAACAACAAAGTGAACAGCGTAGAAAAATAAGCAATAAAATAATAACAAAATTATTGACACATATGACAAAATATCACGGAAGTAAACATGGAATAGCAAAATGCTCAATAAAATATTAGGTTGTCTGGAAAAACAGACAACCTAATCAACAAATTATTGACAAACTAGGCAAAAGCAGCAAAATGATCAATGCAATATTAACAAAATAAACAAAGTTGAGACATAAACAAGTAAATGTCAACAAAGGAAACAAAAATGAGCAAAAATTATATACAAAATAAGCAACAAACTATAGAAACAAATAAGCAATATGGTCAATAAAATATTAACAAAATTTGTAAAATCCATGACAAATTATTTAAAAAAGTAGAACATTTAGCAACAAAAGGAGCAAAATGATCAATACCATATTAACAAAATGAACAAAATGAGTTACATAATTGACAAAATATCAACGAAGGAAACAAAAATGGGCAAAAATAATATACAAATGTTATAAAGTGAAGAAAAGTGAACATAACAGAAAAATAAGTAACAAAATATCAACAAAGTAAACAATATGGTCAATAAAACATTAACAAAATTAGTGAAACAAATGACAAAATATCACCAAAGTAAACAACAATGAGCAAAATAATCAAAAAAATATTCAAACTGAACAAAGTCAGCAAAAATAATCCAGTCGATAGAAAAGCAGAAATACGCAAAGTACAGTTCATTAGGCTATAATACATTAATTACATCTCGCAAGTTTTTTTTTATTGAATACTGTTTTACCTTTACTTAAGTACGTCTCAAATACTTCTACTCGTTATTATTATAAAGTAACATCACTTTTATTTTAGCATGATTCCTGTGACGTCTACAAACCTCTGGTACTTTTGCACTAATAGGGTTACTGACTTTACAGCCACAAGACTTTTCTCTGCACGAGAAAACTGATGATCTAAAGCACATTGAAGAGACAGGAAAGGCCACAAAGTAACTCACCTGTGATGTGAAAACCAAACTTTTAACTGGTCGTGTGTTTCATGTGCTCGTTTGTGTTTCCCAGCTCCTTATTCGGTTCACACAGCTATCAAATCTGTCTCGCGTTTTAGGCCTTGGACCAGGACATCGCAAGTCGCCAGAGCAGCATCTCTGCCATGAAAACCAAGGTGAAGAAGTTTGTGGAGACAGCAGATCCCTCCGCCGCCACCCTCCTGCAGTCTAAAATGGACGCTCTCTCCAAACGTTTCACTGACGCTTGCGACAAACATGAACAAAAAGTGTCCCAGCTGGAGCAGCTGAAAGACAAGGTGGAGGAGTTTGAGAAGGTGGCAGGTAAAGTCCAGCAGTTTGTCGTGAAGCGCTCGCAAGATCTGCACGAGACTGACGGGCCTGGGAAAACGTTCAGTGAACTGTCTGAGCTAATGCAGGTAATAATGCTGTCAGTGTTGTATCGTACCATAAAAGGGTCTGTTTGTTGTCTTTTACAGGTGCTATATTTATCGAAATGAAACACAAAGGGAGAATGATGATTCTCATTTCTCTGTAGAACACTAAAGTGGACATGGACGAACATGCCAGCGATTTGGAGAAGCTGCAGACTCTGTCCAAGGAGCTGTGTGACATAAGTCCAGATGGAAACAAAGCCCAGATCCAGAGCAAGATGGATAATCTCTCCAATATCTTCAGTACCTTCAAAGACACTGTCAAGGAAAAGTAAGTTTGTTCTGCGGGACAAAAAGCCTCTCTCAATTGCTTTTCACTTCTTACTTTCTTTTTTTATTTTTGGAAAAGCTGGAAGGCAACACACACATATCTAAGGATCCTTCCAAACACTGGACTGGATTTTTTTTTTTCTGATTTTTAGTGAGAATTTTGAGACTAGCATTTTTAAAGCCTCCAGATACGTTTGAAGAGTTGGAAAATACATTGGCACCCAATTTTTCACTACACGTGTCCTAAACAAATATATTCCTCTTTCTTAATTTGTGTATGAACATGGATGTATGCATGAATTGACAGATTTTCTTGTCCTCTTGTCACAGGGAAGAGGAGGTGTCATCTTGTCAGGACCAGCTGGGAGAGTTCAGATCTGCGGCCGGAACCCTCACCAAGTGGCTGGAAAAGACAAATGAGAAGGTGCCTGTGGTTCAGCCAAGCAGCAGTGAGAAGAGTCTGGAGAAGGACCTGCACATAGTCGCTGTGAGTTATCAGGAAAATAAAAACCATTATTCACCAACTGTGTGTGTTTTTGTAACTCCACTCAAAGCGGTTGCATCTGAGTTTGGCCTTTAGATGTTTTGCAATAGACTGATGCAAGTGTGTGTTACTAGATTACAGACACAGCCCTATCCTCCCGAATCCCTCCTATGCTGACCTGCTTTTTCAACCAGATAATGAAAGACAAAAGGGAAAAGTTTACACATAGAAGACGTGGGAGTGACACATTCTATTGGAACGCCAGCAGTGATTCATAGTTTTTTCTTATAGTGTTAGAAAACCATGTTAAAGGACCTGGCAAGAAAAACTCTTGACTACTTCTTATCTGCTTAAACCCTATTGTTCCCAAATTCTGGAACTCTGGGCAATTGGGCATCCTCAGAGTCCCCCACTGGGGCCACTTTGTAACAAAAAGCTGTGCAACAAAAAGTGCAACACACTGCAGTAATCGTCTAAAAATATGGTCATAATGCACATCAAATTAAACAGGAGGAACTCTGCTGCAAGTGCATTTAAGTACAACACCAACATCACATATCAAAATCCTAAAAAAAGAGGCGAGGGCTTAAGAGGTTATGTAATGTTTTCTCTCATACAGTTTGCAGAAACTGCATCCTGTCATAAATGTCTCTTGCCGTGCCCATGCTCCTGACTTATTTCACAGTTGAATCTTTTTTCAGGGTTTATTGGATGACTGGACATCCAAAGGTCCCGCTGTCCAAGATCTGAACAGTAAAGGCTCCGCACTGTGCAGCCTCATCTCCTTTTTAACATCACCTGCCAAAACAAAGCCTTCTAACAAGTCAGGTAAAGCCAACATAACCAACAGTATGTTTATGAGTCATGAGGTGGAAAGGCATGGTGTTTGGGAGCACTTTTAAGTACTACATAACCACTAACCATTAGCAGTCATGGAAAGATCTGCCTGTCCTTTACACAAGCTTTGTCTCATGTCTTCACATCAGCTCTTACTAATGGTGGTGGTCCAGCGAGCCATTCCTACCTAACCAATAAAGGTAATAAAATATGAAAGTGGATGCTACTATAAACATGTTGCTTGTGGTGTGCCGTGGCTCTATTTCTACTGGTTTTCATAATATTGCCAAGGCTGTGGCTGCTATACATTAAATGTACAGCAGCTTTTGAAAACCAGTGTAGCAGTGTGCTCAGATAGTAAGGCTACAGGGAGAAACTGCTAATAAACAACAAGTATTCACTATCTTTTTTATGAAATTCCTGCTGGGACTTATGGTGATGATGCAAAAGCTGAACATTTTTAACTTCATTTTGCCTGGAGCCTGTTTACATTCTGGGCATACTGTGTAATAAACATACCATATTAACCATGTTTTCTGTAACCTTTTGAAAACACCTCAGAATCCTGATAGCTACGCTTGAGTCACTAGTGCTTCTTTATCATTTCAGAGCTCATGGTAATTCAGCAGAACATGTCATTTGTCAACAAGGGATACACAAGCCTCGGGGAAACCCTCAAGAATCGTAAAGATGAGCTCAGTAGTTTGTTGCAGGAGGTAAAAGAAGCTCAAAAGGAGACGAGTGAAATGATGAACTGGCTCCAGGAAATGAAAAAAACTGCAGCATGCTGGAACAATGCAGCCACGGAAAAAGATTCAGTAAAAACACAGCTTGAACAGCAGAAGGTACAGTGATGGTGTCACTAAGGAAGAACATTCTTATATTCAGTGATGGCGTGAAATCCTGTTTTATTGTGAATGAAGCTGTCATGTGAAACTTTTGGACTCAAAAGGGCTCAGCGTTCACAATATGTTTTATTCTTCTAGGCATTTGAAGAAAACATGAAGCAAAAGCAAGAGCAGCTCCAACAGCTCAGAGAGAAGCTTCTCCATTTGATCAAGACCCATCCAAATTGTCCAGAGGCAGCAAAGTGGAAGCAGATGCTAGCAGAAATAGGTATGCATGCAGGTGATACCTTGGGTTTTACAGTACCACTGACAAATGTTTCCTATCACACCCATTTTTGCAGGTTTTTAACCAAAGGTTCTCAATAAATGGTGTTGTTCAAACTATTGTTGTATGTCAATTTTGTTGACGCAAAGCAGTGGCTTGGACATAAAACATACATGCAGCCACAGTGAAAGTTTCAGTACCTGCACTCTGCTTCACTAATTAAATTAGCTCAGCAGTAGTGTCCAGTCCTCCACACAGGGAGCTTTGCTGCTAAAACAGCAGGATAGAGGATTAAAAGGAGCTGTTGTGCTGACTAATGCAGAATGGTTCATAGTTCTGCTCTTCTGCTTAGATGCCGCTTGGGCAGATGTCAGTGGCTCGGTGGAGGAGAGGAAGCAGCACCTGGAGGAGTCCAACAAGAATCTGGACGTCTTCCAATCCACTGAGCAGCAGCTCCGGCAGTGGCTTTCCGAAAAAGAACTGATGATGAGTGTCCTTGGGCCCCTTTCAATCGACCCGAACATGCTTAAGATGCAGAAACAGCAAGTTCAAGTAAAAGAAACACTTTGAAATATTCTCAATTCCCATTTGTTCTTTTTATTTTGGGAACTTTAGTCTTCTTAGTACTTTATTTTCTTTTAGTGTTCTTTGATTTAGTTTTCAGGTTTTATCATGGCCTTAAGGCCTAATGGGATTTGTAAAGTCATCGTATATTTAAGGCCTCATTTATTTCTATATACTATAATCTATAGGCAAAAATCCAACAGACTTAATTTTCAATTTTCAATTTTAAGTTATGGTTATTGCCTTGTTTGTTCATAACCATGTGATGAACAATTTATGTTTCTATTGCCTTCCATCCAGATCCTCCAGAATGAATTTAAGAGCCGTAAACCTCAATATGAGCAACTTGAGGAAGCTGCGTCTGCCATCCTAAGCTCCAGCCAGGACCCATCAAACGGAAAGAAGGTGAAGAAGCAGCTTACAGCTGTCACCCACAAGTGGCAAGGACTTACAGGGCAGCTGGACCAGAGAGATGGCTTGATTGACCAGGCAGTGGTGAAGACAGGACAGTTTCAGGAGTTACTGAGGAGTCTCAGTCAAACGGCCACTCAGCTGGAGAATCAGCTCACCAACCATCAGGGCCAAAGCTCCCAGCCTGATGCTGTGAAGAAACAGCTGGAAAATGTCCAGAATATCTCCGCTCAGCTCAGAGAGGAGAGGAAGAGACTGAAGGAAGCTGAGACTGTCAATGCTGAACTCACAGCCATGGTGACTGAGGACTATCTCAAAACGGACTTAGCAAGGCAGCTGGAGAGTGTCAGCAAGCCTTTCAGACAGCTAGAGGAGAGAGCAGGTTTGATTTTTTCATGTGACTCAATACTGCAGTATTGAAATATTTGGAAGGAAGAAACTTACTTTCCTTTAATCGCTGTAAACAGTATTATTTATATGGAAACAAATTTGCATTTCTTTCCATATATATATAATATGTTAATGAAGGGTTGATTTACAATTTGAAGTCCATCAGAAATGCACTAGCTAATATACTGTACTGTTTTAAAAACTGCAATCTGTGGCCATACATTCTTTAACTTTGACAAAAATGATATATGTTACAGCATTCTCTGATAGATTTCTCTTTTGCAGTCAAACGGATTGAGCAGCTCAACTCAACATTTGCCAGCTCTCAGCAGTTCCATCAGACTTCTAAAGACTTTCATTCATGGCTGGGTGAGAGGCTCCAGAACCAGTCTAAACAACAACCTATCTCTGCCAAAGCAGATATTTTGCAACACGCCCTTGAGGAGCACAGCAAGCTCCAGAAAGCTCTTCAAGAACATGAGGAGGCATATAACACTATAACTGCAGAAGGGGAGATGCTGTTGCAGAACATTGATGGTGCTGAAAAGTTAGCACTTCAGGGGCAGCTGACTACCCTTTCTTCTAACTGGGAAGAAGTGAAGAAGAACTCTTCTGATCAGGGTGACAAACTCCAAATTGCCCTGCAGAGATCTCAGAAGTACCAGGAGAATGCAGAGAAGCTGAGCTCCTGGATTCAGGAGTGTGAAGCAAGTGAGGGCAGAGTCAAGCTCACTGTTGATCCTGTTGCTGTTGAGAGCTCAATTTCTCAGGTGAAAGCTCTTCAAAAGGATGTGGACAAGCACAGAGGGATGGTAGAGCAGCTGAACACAGCTGCAGATAGTCTTCTTGAGATAGCCAGCACAGACATAGAAGCTGTCAAAGAGGAAAAGGCTAGTATCGTCAAAAGAGTCGACGATGTCATGGAAGGTCTACAGAGCAAAAGAGAATCTTTGGAGAAGATTTCACACACAATTAAGGAATTCAGTGATGCCTATAAAGAGGCTCAGGGGCAGCTTGAGGGAGCTAAGAAGCAGTTGGATGCATATGAAGCACAGGGAGTGCAGGCCCACAGCAGTAAGAATCTGACCAACATGAAAGCCCATTGCAAGAGTTTAGAAGGGGTACAGAGCCAAGTTGAGCACCTGAAGACCCTGGCCAAAGACTTGGTGGTAGATGTCCCTGATGCTGATGGAGTGACAGACCTCTTACTGCAAGCTGACAGTATGGAAAATGAGTACAGCATCCTTAACAATAAACTGGAGGAAACATGCCAAAATCTGGAGGGTAAACTGCAGGGCATTGGACAATTCCAAAACAGCATCCGTGAGATGTTTACCCAATTCACAGATCTGGATGATGAGTTGGACAGCATGGCTCCAGTAGATCTTGACTTAGCTGTTCTTAAAGACCAGCAGGACAGCATTCAGAGCTTTGTAACTAAGCTGCAAGAACTAATGGCCAACACAGCCAACGCTGGAGACAGCTGCAAAAAGATGCTAGAGACTGAAGACTCTCCTGACCTCATAGGCCTGAAGAGAGATTTGGATGCTCTGAGTAAACAGTGTGGTAAACTAATGGACAGAGCCAAAACCAGGGAGGTGCAGGTGCAGAGTACACTTCAAAAACTAGAGGAGCTTTATGGCAAACTCCAGCATGTGGGAGACAAACTTGGCAAAGCTGTGGATAAGGAGGCATCCCAGGAGGCAGTGGGACTGGAGACAGATGTCATCAACCAGCAGCTGGAGGCCTTTAAGGTACAGTTCCCCACATTACATTCATCTTGTAAGTCAGTAATTATAAGACTATCCAGTACAACTACAGCTTATAAAAAGTGAAAACAGCTTGAAACAATTTACATGATACCTGTCATATAAACCACTTATAGATCTACATCTTATCAACTTTTGGGATAGGTGGCACTATTGCTTTTCTTTTTTTTGATAAATGTTTCTATTATAACTTTCCAACAAATACAGACAGAAAAAAAAGGAAAATGCATATGAACTACACACACAAAAAGATGGAAATACATACATTAAATAAAAAAAATCAAATAAAAATACAAAACAAAAGTAGGACTCAAGTAACTATGTCCATAACCAGAACATCCAAAATTCCAGTTGTGAAATTTTACACAAATCCTCTGATCAGGATTGAAGCAATATTTATCCCTGTATAAGCCAGGAATTATTGCTTTTCAATACAGGGATCTATTGCTTGTTTCAAAAAAACTTCATAACTCAAAGGGGTCCAAACTGATTTATGTAAAGTTGACCATATTTATTGAACACAGATCTCAAACCTCCCACCTTTTGGTGTCAGGTGGCACTACTGCTTCCTGAATAAGGGATGATGCATCTTGTAACAACAAAATTTTCAAGTGCTTGAAATTGGCTGATTCAGTTTGGTCCAAACTTACCATGCGTATTGGCCACATAAAAATCTCCAACTTTTGAGATAAGTTATGTAACTCATTTTCAATAGGCAGGTGGTACTGCTTGTAAAATTAAAATACAATATCTTCAAAATAACTGACTCCGTTTACTTAAAACTTGCCATTGGTATTGACCACTTGAATACACTGATCATTCATGACATTATGACCACTAACTGGTGAAGTGGTCATAATGTTGATTATATTGTTCCAACAGCTTTGGTCAGTGGGTGGAGATGTTAGGCAGCAAGTGAACATTTACCGTAGTCCTCAAAGTTGTTGCACTAAAATCTGCAAACTGACCAAACTAAGTAAGAATCTGAACAACTTTCACAAGAACCAAATAATGATGGTACATGCCGGGGTCACTGCATCCAAACCTAAAGATCTAGTTGTGTGTTCTAGTCTGCAATGGAAAGCTCAACAAAAGTGATCTAGGGATGAACAGCTGGATTTCAGTCCAATTGAGGGTTTGTGAAATGTATTATAAAAATAGGGTAGATTCATGAAGGCCCAACCTCACAACTTACAGGATTTGAAGTATATGTCACTATAATGTCTAATGTGTAATGTACTGCCAGTTATTACAGCAGCTTTTGGAGGTCTTGAAGAGCTCATGTCTTGGGTTAGAACTGTTGTGGAATCAACAAGGGGAACCACAGCATTATGTGGTTGTAATGTTTTGTTCCCTTAGATACTGGACTGGATTGAAATCCAGTCGTCCTTCCCTACTCACGAGGTTCTGTCCAATGCAGGACCAGGACCACCAAACAAGACCCACAGTTTGTGAGATGCTTTGACCCAGTTGTCTTGACATCAGAGTTTGGTCACTGTCTAGATTACTTGCATCCTTACCCTGCCCAATATTTCGTTTCAAATACAAGGACTAAATGCTCACTTGCAGCCTCATACAGTGTATCCTACCCACTCAGAGATTACATATTAATAAGATGATTGACATTACTACTTCACCTGTCAGTGGTCATAATGTTATGGCTGATAGGTGTATGTCCATCCTGTCATCATTTGAAATAGGTGGTGCGATTACTTGGAACAAGGAATTAGAAATAAAAATCACTCAGAATTGTACAATTTGATAGCTGCCTTTTTCAGTGGATATTTTGTGATTGTAGGCAATCAAACAAGCTGTAATTTTGCATGGCACTGGTTAAATAATGACTGTAATTTCAGTAATTATTATTTGTATGGGAGGTGGAATTTCTGCTTGATAAAAGCGCCACATGAAGTCCATCTGTGTTGACAACCTGCATTATATTTGCACCTGTTTACTTTGTGCTCACATGGGATTGGTTTCAGTTGCTACAGTAGTGAACTTGATGATGTAATGTTTCCAGTGGGACTGCGTGCCTCTTTACATATCGAGTGCTATTTGCATTGCACATCAGTAGTGAACCATTAGCTGTACCCTTTAATGTCCTGTGCAGCTCTTGCTGTTGCCTAGTTTGACACAACAGATGTAAAGTTGCAATTCTTATACTTATGCAATCAAATGTGCAACAAGTGTGTATTTGAGATTTTGGTTCAAATGAAGAATTAAATGCTGTTAAGGGCTTTTAAAAGCTGCTACATAAACATTTGCAGGGTGCAGATTGGTTGCAGGCTTTTGACTAAACACACTTGGTTCATGTGTGTCAGTCCCCTGGGGAAGGCGGCTTCGGGGCAGCTGGCGTGAACAAAAGAGCTGCGGCCCATATGCAGTGATGCTGTAATGAGAAGGAGCGTCGCGGCCAGGTGGTTGCCAGCAGGACGTCACTTGATTCAGTGGTTTCAGTGACGACGCTGAGCCTGCACACAGATCAATATGAACACAGTGGTGCTCACTTTTACGGCAGGCCGTTCGAAGCCCGGCTTTATCTGCAGGTCTGAGTCTAGAGCGGCCTGGTGTTAATTTGACCTTTGTAAAATACACTCCAGGGAATGTTAGTGATCTTTAGAATAGCATCTAAACATTCACTGTTGTGAAATGTTGTGACTGAGCTTGAATGTGTTAGACATCCTGAATTGTATGTCTGTATGAGCGCTGCACAAGTAATTTCAATATCACCCTGAGCAATTGTATAATCACAATATGAACATATGTCACGTTTAAGAACAGGGAACAAATCACTTCTAATTAGGTCTTAGTAATCCTAAAATGACCCCTGCCCCTAATAAAGGGCTAGTGCACTACACATGCTAATAAGCAACTGATGAAATGTGTGTGCTATTCTATAGTGTGATGGAAACATACAAGTACAGTTTAGGGTGATTTATAATTTGCAGAAATGGAAACTAAATTTCTCTGCCTTTGGGCTACTGTAGTTGCTGGTTTAGCATCAAGTGAATACAATGTACATAATGACAAACCAAATAATTGCTAAAATGAAATAAAATGGTCAAGCAAACAAACAAAATAATCAAGTAAATATACAAACACGAGACAAATAGTCCACAACAGAAATGAACAAAAATGGCCAAAATAGTGTGCAAGTGGAACAAAATTTTTTTTTTAAATTCAAGTAAATAAACAAAGATGAATCAAGTCTTCCACAAAATTTGCAGAAATTAACAAAAACCTGACAAAGGAGTCAAGCAAATGGACAAAAATGAACAAAATGAGGAAAAACATGAGAAGAAAACAACAAGTAACAATCTAATATCCAACGTGAACAAAACAATCCATCCATCCATCTTCTACCGCTTATCCGTGGGGTCGGGGGTCGCGGGGGCAGCAGCTTGAGCAGGGAATCCCA
>JAQQAE010000046.1:0-50167 GCA_029823295.1 Pseudamia nigra | reverse complement strand
TTGCATTATTAGTAGAAACAGTGTTTGTTTTAATAAGAGTAGGCTGAAAATAACAAAAGGTATTCTGTGCTATGATGTGCCCTGTGTTCAACTTATTCTCTTTTGTGACCTTTCAAGAAGATTGTGTTCTGGAATGTGACGTGCCCACCTGCATCCTTATCTAGTTTTGCTGACTGCAAGCAGAAAAACTTTTGTTTTAGTTTTGTTTCAATATGAGTTTCGTTTTGTTAAACTATGCAAAAGTGTGCTTTAAGAAAACCAATGAAATCTCATTACGTGTGAATAATAATGAATATCAAACGTGTGTTAAAGTGTGATTTGTCGATGCTGCTCATGTGCGATAATAAAAGAAGTTGGAGGCTGAGGGAGCGTCGGAGAAGCGCCCTGCATGTACTGCTGTGTGCATCGCTGATGCCCCTCCATCTTGCAAAAAACAGAGAACCTGTCTCTTGTGTGATTTCTTTTGTTTAATTTACAGAAGTGAAGCCGATTTTCTTCACATATAGTCAGCATTGCATTTTAGGACTATTTACGTGGCTTGACATAGTGATCACATGAAAACTGCCTTAATTTCAAACCAAAAGTTTCAATATTGGATCATTTTTACAATAGTTGGTTGCTGTGTTTTCGATTGCAACAATTGTTTGTATCACTCTCCTGGAAAACAAAAGACAGATGGCATGCTTCTTTTCAGTTCTCCAGCTTGGAAAACACATGACAGAGTGACGGAAGTACAATAAACATAATTATTGTTAAATTAGGTTTTTCCCACTTAAAGCTGTTACAACAAAGAGAGAGATGAACTTAGCTTGGTAAATGCAATGGTCTTCTGATTTTCTGCTTTAAATTATTGCAGATCTCGTACCCAATTGTTATCACTTGCACATGTGCCTTGAGAAACTGTCCGGTAACATCAGCATTGCTAGCTCAGTAAAACCTGTTGACCACTCTGTGCTCATATGAAATCGTCTGACTGCACCTTTTCTGAACATACAGCTCTTTTCTTTCCTCATTTAATTTCTCTCAATAGCAACTTTTAACTTGTCATGGCTCATTCTGTTTGTTTCTTCTTTCTTTCTTTCTTTCTTTCTCTTGATCTGTGCACAGATATACATCTTATGGTTGTGAATTGGGTTGTGCTTGTCATTTTTAAAAAGAAATAGGTTTGGGGAACACTGATTGACAGGATGATATTCAGACTACTTTTTGTTAAAACATAAACAGTTGGTCTGATTCTTACTTAATATATACTGTCTTATAATTTAATGTGGCATATAGCGCAATTGTGATTCAGCGTTGTATACATGCCAGTCTAGATAAGACTTGCGACTCTCAAGTGGATGAGGTTAAAAGATCAATGATCAATGTATGTGTGCAAGCGACAACTGCAACTTCCATGGGAAGTCTCTTTGTCTCAGCATTGAAGAACATTCTCTTTATTCTCTGGTGTTACATAGAGTTTGTGTTTTGACATCCTGAGAGAAAGCAGACACAGAGGAAGGTCCTTGATAACAGTTCTTGTTGAGATTTTGTGTCTTTACCAAATCCCTATAGAGGGCAGTAGTACAAATGTTTTATATTCCGAGAAGAGTTGCCGCTGCCACTGATAAGCAGTTCTGATCCAATTGGCTTGTGAGAGAGTGGCAGGGTTTTAAAATGAATGAAAGTTAGTTCAGAGTGAAGACCTGCTGTTCAGTGATGCTTACAAAAAGAAAAAGAAAAAAAGTAGTTTGAATGCACACTTTGGCAGAACCACCTCACATAGACTAATAAGCTAATTGCATGCAAACACTGTAAGCAATAAGACCGATTTAGGAATATAAGTACTTTAGCTTGACAGGAAGTGGATTTTGAAATATTTACACTGCATTTAATTTGTAGCAACAGTAGATCTACAGTACTGTACAAAGTCTTAGGCCAGCTTGGGTTTGACACATGCACAATAGAACCAGAATACACAGGAAATAATCTTAAACCACGTTTCATTTAGCTGCACCTCTTGAAGACATTTAATTCAGATTTTTTATGTGTCCATACCACGGACATTTCTGTTTTTTATTCACAGTCCTGCAAAACCAACAAACTAAAGCTGGATATTTGCAAATGCTGCTCCCATAACTATTTTAGCATCATTTTGGCTCATTTTTGTGCATGTGTGTGGTCATTATAAAACAATACAAGGTGGTTTAATATTTTTTCAGAGTACTGTATATAATGTTCCATTTGGGATTATTATTTCAGGCAGTGTTCTAATCACTGGTATGATTTCTTTACTGCACTTACAGTACTTTGTCATTCTTGTTGTTATCTATGCTGTAACATCACTCTGATTAATGTCAAAGTTGGTGGAAAGAGAAAGCTACTTTTACTTCACTGAGGAAACAGAAGCAGTAAAATCACTAGAGCAATGTCACACTCTCTCTCTTGCGTTGTTACTTGATATTTACAGCGGTATTTGGGTCTAATCGATGATGTAAATGCATCTCTCTTGGCAAAACTCTTCTTCCTGGAGAAGCTAACCAATGCACAGAGCTGTCAAACACACAGGACAGGATCCAGCTCATGTTAGCTGTCCTATCTCTACATTTCCTTGCAGAGTTTTGACCTTTAAGAGATGTCAGCATGAAAAAAGTCAAGCATTCCCACAGCTCAATGGCTGCCTATGCAGACGAATGCATGTGCGAAAGACAGGAGACAAAGTATATCATGTACACACAGACGCACACTCACATTCACACATACATACATACACACAAGCACACACCACCACACATAAAGGCTCTGGCTAACAGCCGTAGAGACTGGGTTTGAATTCACTCTGCGGTGCACCGTTTAAATGAGCTTTAATTTAGCATCCTGCTGGCTCAATTGGGATTGTAATAGAACACATTACACCTTGTCCTGCAACAGAAGCTTTCTCTCCCCTTCTCCAGGCCTCTCTCAGTCCTGAGAGAATTGATTTTTCCAAAAGCAAGGGATCAAATCAAAGGGCAGAATGATTGTGTTGCAAAGAGAAATGGTAGACATGGCACTGTAATCAATTTGACTATTAACTCACCAGTGTTTTCCTCTGCTCTACAAGAATTTTTACACTATTAAATAATGAATTAGCAATGCATTATTCTATGGTAATTACACTTTGATTAAAAAAATACAGACACTGGGTTTGCAAAGCCTTTAAAGTTGTCAAGACTTGAATTGTGGAACATAGATCAACTTTAATGTAATCAAGACAAAATGTAATCAGATACAAACATATTTGGACAAACACATTCAGTCTTGTTTTGTGCTGAATAAACACATTGGGAAAACTACTGAACTAACCACATGGAGAAATAACCTCATCGGCTGCACTTTTCAGCATAGACTTGACTGATGTCGTGGCCAGTTCCACAATAGCACACATGGGACAGAGGGACAATAATAACAATAATAACACAAATCCAATATATGTCAATTTTTTTAAATATCATTCAAAAATGACACTAATAGGAGCAGCTGCTTTAATTGCTAATGTTCAGTTAATTTATTTCACAAACATATAAGAATGCAGGATAATTGTTTTTATCAATTATGAGACACAAGGATTACAAATCACTCCTCCTTTTATTAAATTTCAGTGTTTCCTTTATTTTATATCTAATTTTATGATGGGAAAATATGTGATCCAGTGACAATAAATCAGCTTGTTGTCAAAACTGGGTAAAACTGAAGCTGAGTAATAAGACACCATTTCAACAAGAGTAACTATCTGTCAAATACCTGAACTGACAACTGAAAACTTTGGTGCCAAGCAAATTTCAGAAAACATTTAGAAAGGTAAGGGACAAGATTGACTAAATTAAAATACAATTTGTAGTCACCAAAAATGTAAAATTAAATCTCATACATCAGACTGATGACGACATAAGACAAAATTACCCACTTATTTTCAGAAGTTCGATCCAATGAAGGGAAACTGTATGTTCCAGGTCTTAGGAACTCTCTGGAATTTTTCTCCAATGATGACAGATAAAAAATCAAGCACTGTACCTTTAACTTACAGTGTGCTGGGGTCTCTCTGCCACCTTAGGCAAGTGTCTTCAGTAACCACAACATCAGGACAGAAAGGCTGGCATAAACACCACGGTCATGCCCGTATAGTAGAACAGAAGACATCAGACATAGCTGAACAAAGCACCGTATATTTGTTTGTCTGCCAAACAAAACGTGACTCCTCTTTTGGTTCCTCCCCACAACATACCCATCCTCTGCTGCTGAAGGAGCTCACCTTGACAGCTCCTCCAGTCACCCTGTTCTAAGTGGATGATTAAAAAGAGATGGAGGGGTTTTACTGGGAGCTGGTATGCGTGGCATCCCAAGAGCCCCTGCTCCAAGCTAGCCAAGCGGAGCGAGCTACAGCTGTCCTCCAAACAAGCCCGCCATCCTTTATTTATTTCTGCTGAAATATTGATGCATGTTATGAAAGGTTTAAAATAATGTGTCTGCCTTTTCTTGTGCCCTAGCACAATGTTTTCTAATGTATAAATAATTCTTCCCTCGGACTCTGCGTGGACACTGGGTCCCACGCATTAGGTGGGGTGTATCCGCTGTATCACATTCTTTCTGCCTGAGAGAAAATACCCATCTCTCATAATTTCCTACACTTATACAATCCGCGTTGACAGTAAATAATTGATGTATGAATTTAGGGATAAAACTCCAACACAATATGACTTCATGTCAAGGGTTAGTCCCTGAAGATTTGAAGCCAAATCATCTCACAAAATGGATTCTTCCTCTCCACAAAGAGGTATCCTTTTTGAATTCCCCTCTTTTATTCCTCCCTCAGTTCTTGCTCCCCTCATTCTCAATTCCAATAAAGAGAGGACACATGGGTCTAGCAGCCCTCTTGATGAGGTCTTGCTTTGCATGACTAGTAATAACTGAGAAATTCAGCCCATTATTAGTCAAGGATATGTTTTGTTTTTGAACACAAATGGGTTTTTCACACTGACATGAACCCATTTTGGATTGTGTCTGCGTAAGGAGTAGGGCACTGTACAAGGAGTACTCACTTACTTCTCATCTCAGTATCTGTGTTGTGATGTACAATTATGCCTCTAAATTTGCTGGTCAGATCAATTTGTAAGATAAGAAGAAGAAGAAGAGGAGATAAAAGGTGAATAGGGTAGAATACTTATTTCACTTTACGCTTCACTTAACACATTGTACCAAGTGCAGCTGCTTTGAGGGTTGTACAGTTCAACTACCTCTACTGAAGAAGTGCGGTTATGACACGAGAGGAGTCAGTGTGGGAAAGAAATGAAATTATAGTTTGTCTTTGATAAACAAGGAAGACACTGTGATGGGCTCTTATGATACACAGAGTTCTGTAGACTTCTCATCATTGCTTACAATCCAGATGCTATTATGTCAAATATTGCATCGTGAGGGCAATTATAAACACTGTGATGCTAATATCATTTATCGTTTTATTTACTCATTAATATCATGTTTTATCTACTAATTTTTGATTATTTTGTCTTTAAAATGTGGGTGTAGTGATGAGAATATGTGTGTGTGTTTTGTTCAGAATATGCTCATTTCATGTAGTATGTTTAAAAGGTTCTTAAATGAATTTTCCCTGCTTAAATTTGGTTAAAGTGAGTTCGAACTTGATGATCACTGTGTCTTCAGGTGACTGATATGCTTTTGTAAAAAGGAAAGTTACAAACCCAGAAAGTTTTACATATTATGTTACACTCAGTTTTTTGTTGCCTCAGTATTGGTTTTCTTTAACCACACAGTCACACAGTCACATTCCTGATACCAATATAAAATGTCTTATATTAGTGTATGTCAGCGAAATGCTTGTCAGTGAAAATTGTTTGTTCTCTTTTTTCCCTTAGACAAGAAAATGCTACGTACTCCAAAATAAAATAGAAGAATTTACATGTCACATCAGCGGAATGTGCTTCCCAGTACTTTTGTCCTTAGAATTCCTTCTACATATTTTGACTTTTTTCTGAGGCAAATGTTTTCGATAGACACTATGAACTATCTTTCAAGCAAAGAGCCATATAATGCTATGCAAGTTCCAGTCAACCTTATATGGAGGCTGCTCAGTCAGCTTTTGGAGAGGTACATGTATTACTGAGACATGTTTTTTTAATTAAATTTTCAACTGAAGATGACACATTTTCCAGTGGTCATCCAGTTCAGACTCACTTTAATCAATAAGCCAAACAATCTGCACAATTAAGAAAGATGAAAATAAATCAATAAAATTAATAAAAATGAACAAATCATGAACAAAGTAAAAGAGAAAATAGATAAAATAATCAGACACATGAAATAAGATTAAGAAGAAATAAGGAAAGTAATCATAAATAAAAATATAATGAACAAAATGAACAAAAATAATCAAGAAAATGAACAAATTTGAACTAAATAATGAACAACATCGGTGGAAATGAATAAAATAATGTCTCATCTGTCATCCTTCAGTCCTTTGTCAACAGCTGATGCATATCAATAGAAGCCCAACCTCGGTAGATTTTGTATTATTTTTGTTTTTGAAAAAGCACACTTTATGGCCCACAACCCACCAGTTGGACCCACTAATTTCTACAAAACAAACATACAGTGACAAGCAAGTGAATGACCTATGTTTGACATCCATCAGTACCACCTCATTCTAAAAAAATACACAAAATCTAGAGGTTGTTTTTGGGGGGCAGTGAGAGAGTGAAAGCGACAGATATTGTTTGGATATGAGACAGTCACTCGCTGCACCCTCAGGGGTAATCGCCAGACATTTATCGTGAACAGAAATGACCCTGGGACCTGCCCTGACCTCTGGGAAGCTGTTGGATCAATGACATCTTTGCTTTTTTCTCCTCTTCCTCCGTTCTGCTGCACTGGCTTTGGAAACAAGAAGTGCTCAGGGCTACACGCACGTCCCGTCCCACTACCCCCTCTTTAAATCGTAGTCATGTGTGTTTGTGTGTGTGTGTGTCTGGGCCCCCTAGTGTACCCTTGACCACCGTGCACTGTAATCACCACACACAGCTGCCACCTGCTTCTCTCTTGTCCTGCTTTCACCCCCTCCTACACTGTAGCTGGTATGATCTCAATACTGGATCCTAATGTCTCTAGTCATGATTAATCTGATAAATAATAAATATATCAATCTAGCTTCTCGACAAGGACTAATTCTAACCAGCGGGAAGGCAGAAGCCCCCTTTAACTGCTGCCTGTACCTGCCAAATCAATTATTTAATGATTAATTCTTTCGGAAATAGGAAAGTTTTGATTAATACTGTCCAGGCATCTGTCTTCAGTTGTTTGATGTATGTCAGAGAATTCAGCGCTCACTGCCTCCATGTCTGACCTCACATACACACACATGCACACACATGCACACACACCTTATTCATAGTCACACCCAGACATACAAATATACACAGAGCCTGTTTGGAAGAGAGACATTTTAGTTTCTGTGAACAAAGCCAGAGGCAACTGTCAGTGAGATCAGATGCTGAATATCACACAATAAATTACAGCTGGATCTCAGAGGCCCTCCTTGAACCTTGAGCTTTGGATAACAACACCCCCGATCCCATTGTATATAGTATGTGTGTGTGTGTGTGTGGGGGTGTGTGTGCTTTTTTTGACCCTATTTACTAATGGAAGCCTCTAATCCCCGGTGTTGCTATACATTTTTAATGATGTCAAATTGTCATTTCACTCTGCAGTTTGCTGCTCAAAGGGAAAAGAATGTTACATCAGATGTAGATGCAATAAATTGTGTGTAGACAGAATAAAACAAAGAAAATAACTGTCATAGAGATTTGGAGTCATATAGAGTGCTTAGCAAATTTATTAGTCCATCTGTCAGAGATCAGCATCATGAAGTACTTTAATGCAGACTCCTTTTCAGTGGCTTCTTGACATTTTTATGATTTTGAACATTAGCAAAGAATTTCAAACTGAATTAATCTTTTTATATCGATTTGAGCCAGCATGCTGGACCTCTCTGAGAAGTCAGAGGTGAATCAAGCATAACATTCAACTACTAAAACTAACCTGTTCATGCATGAATTATGAAAAAAAAAAAACACGATATGACATTTTCAGCCTTGTGGTACAGTATGTCCAAACAATTTTTAAAATACTGGTTGAAAATTGTTAAATCACATACATCAGGGCATGTCAATATTAACGAAATACAATTATCATTAACCATAATCATAAAATAAACCATAGTATTGTTGCATTATTGTGGTATATACAAGGCAAAATAGTGCAGCAACTCAGCCAGCAGTAAAATAGAGAGAAAAACACACATTTTGGGTTTGTTTCTTTGCTATTTTGTTATTTTTTTCCAAACATTTTCTTCACGGATTGGTTGATTTTTTATTTTTATTTTTCTTCTTTTTGCATCTAATGTTGTACATTTACTTCACTATTTTGTTTATTTTTTTCTTTTTTATTTCTTTAATTGTTTCTTTCTTCTTATCTTCCTTTTTGTTTTGCTCACTTTGTTGTTTTTCTTCTTATTTTGTTTATTTTAGTTCATTTTCTCTTTTTAGCATTTAATTTATTTCATATTCCTCATTGGTTTGTTCACTTTGCTTCTTGTTTTGCCCATTTCTCTTCACTTTTATTAATTTCTTACTATTTTGTACCTTTTGCTTCATATGTGGCACCTCTTTCCTGATTATTTTGTTAATTTTAAGTCAAAATTTCAATACAATTTATGTCACTTTCTTACTACCAGTTTGCCTTTTAGGGCAGGGTAGCAGACAGTATCTGAAAAAGGGTTCATTTTTCTGTTCAGAAATGTAAGTAAATAACTGCAATTTGGCATCTTAATCAGAAAATAATATTGCATTCTACTATTTTTTTTTTATTTTTTGCAAAACTGTTTTTGAAAGTGGATAACACCAATGACTATTTAATTTAGCACTAACAATGTAGCTTTGATTGAAGAACTTGGGCATACTGGTGGATTAACCGTTGCAGAATCATTTTGGTGTTAACTTATGATAGCTGTGCCATAAATCCCATATTGGGTGGTGGTCTGATGAATTTGTTAGGCACTGTAGTCTATCCATCACAAACAATTTTATTGATCTCATTCTAATGACAATCAACTGTAATAGAGTTAGTATACATGCAGATAATAATAAAAATAATAATAACCATAATTATATTACAGTCCACATACTTCGTATAAGCCACAGTTTACAAAGACATATTTTTTTGTATAATGTAATTATAAAGTATTACTTAATGCCCTCAGCATTAAATTTCCACTGACACTTGTTGACACTGATTTCACTTGGAAATATTGTTACTTTTCCCCAAATTCATTTATGTGATCTCCTCTTTTTGTCATTGTTCTAAAAAGTGAAAAGAACTGAAATAACTGTGGTTTAAAAAGATGTTTTTTTCTCCACACCATCACAAAAATATGAACTAAATGAAGCAGACGCTGAAAAGAACATTGCTCCTCCCCCTGCTTCATTCATCACTGTTTGGTTTTAATCATCGCATGGCTCCGTTTGCCCCTAAAAGCCCAACTTGCCCTTGGGGTGAAGAGAAGAGACCTGCCTTTAATAGGGCCACCAACCTGACAAATCTCACTGTGTCTTCAACAAGATATGCTCACACACATACACACACACATACACAGATGTTCTTCACAAGCTCAAGGCAGCTCACATTTAAACATTTGCAAAGACATATATAATCTCCAAAAAATGAGTGTTTCTGTTGGTGAGAAAGACAGGAGGCCGGCAGCTCACCATCAGAGTGACAGACTGCATTGTCCGAGCGAGCTTTGGTGGTTGTTACAAGCATCAGGACATTAGAGCAAACAAAAGCAGGATTGGGAGTGTCATCAATCAATCGCCTGACAGTTGACTTCAGTTTGTTTGTCCCACACTCTGCATAATAAGTGATTGGATCTCAGCTAATTAGATATTGGGTAATCAATCATTGCCAACAAGGCACTTGGCTGGCGGAGGGGACTCTCCCTTTGCGTGTGCCCGTTGTCATGAAATAAATTAGAAATAAAAATTATTTAGTGTCAGCCAAAAGGTAATTCCCACCAGTGAGCCGTCCAGCCACTGCCTTTGTGCAAAAGAGACACATGGACAGAAGAAGGAGGGGGGTCTCATGTCCAAACCAATTACTGGAATATGCAGTTGAGGAATTTACATAATAAATGAAGCAATGAAATATTGATATATTTGCTTGGAATGATGTTCTACCCTGCATAAACATGCATCTGACAATATGTCCACATGGAAGCAAGACTTTTTTTTCCACATATGCAACACACTTTCATCATATGTCACTAAAGGTAAAAAAGCCATCAACTAAATCCTTAAAAATATACATGTTGGTTGAATCAAACTGCATCGGTTTTGTTTGAGGATGATAATTCTAAATTTTGAATTATTAGACTATATAGTGTAGTTACCATCCAATCCCTCATGCCTTCAAATTCATGTCTAGTGAGGGTATACTGAGCCAACGAAACACCCTGCATATTTGAAGAGTCACAGTTTGTTCTCACCTTTTCTCTTCACACTGTCAAATTGTCTTCCCCAGTTTCTTTTCTCGAGCCTGGCAAAGACTCTGCAGGTACAATGTTTGCTCTGCGTACACTTCTTATTTTTTACCCTTAGGTATGTGCGGTGAGATGCACAATGAGTGTCTCCAACACAACAAGGACACAAAACATGCAGTTGGGGAAATCAGAAGGCAGATAGAGTGAGTGGAAAAATGTTGGAAGGGGGGAAAGAAGGAATGAAGGAGGGAGAGAAAGAGCATGAAAACAAGAATCTGATGAGAAAATACAAGTAAAAATGGGGAACGAAAGTTGGGAACGAAAGAGCAAAGGAGTGATTGAGAGGAAGACCAGAGTACAAGGTGGAGGAAATTCCTTTATTTATTTATTTTTACACAAAGCCAGAATGTAAGTAAGTAAAGCAGCCAGCTGGGCCTCAGTCTCTCAGCAGTGTGTCGTAGCCTGTCACCAGCACTGCCACCGAGACAGCTACAAGTTTACAACAGCTGCCGACTAATGTTTGATCAGTGATAAAATATGCCGGGGTGACAACACCATGCTGCCCATGCATTTGTGGGGGCCTCGCGCATTAAAAATTCAGTGCCTGGCAAGTATAAAGGGCCCTGATGGTCTCAGTGCTGCTGCTGCTCCCTACCCGCTCTCTCTCCCCAAAGGTATACCCAGGGAAGGAGACAACTTCACAAGACGTCAGAAACCATCTCTGCTTTGTGTTCACCCGGTGAGTCTTCCTCCGAGTAAACCCACCCTCATGTCAGCTTTTGTACCAGAGGACCACTGCTGAGACCTTCAGCACCACGCAAGCAAACATGACAAATTCAGTAGAAAGGAGGGAAGTGCCCGTCAACACGGAGGGTGGACAAATGGGGTAAAAGTGGATGACAACTTCCACATAGGGCAACGATCACTGCAGTGGAAGGGACCTGAGAAAAAGGAGTCATGGAAGAGAATTGTTACATTATTTTAATTTGAATTTGACTTGATTTGTAACTAATTATATATTGCAAGTAATTCTAAATATCTATGTTGTCATACCTGATATTGGGTTTCTCTGTTCTTCTCTGTGTATCATTTTGTTTTGTCACTCTTTGCTCTTTAGGGACACTAATTGTGTATCACTTTGTTTTGTATTTCCATGCACTTGTGTCAGACCCCAGAAAGAGTAGCAACAGTATTTTGGTGCTGTTAATGGGGATTCTAAATAAACCTGAACTCTTAAACATTATTGTTTTAATCCAGATATGTACAAAATGCACTCTTTTTTATTTCAGCAACATATTTTTTTTTTTTCTAAACAACTCAATACAGCCATAAATCCACAGCTCTTATACATTCACAATCAGGTTGTAATATCAAACTAAACAAACCCAAATAAATGCTTCTACTTTGCAAACAGTGCTCTAGTTTAAAATGTTGTATACAAACATTCTTAAAATAACTCAGAATAAAGAAGTGCATTTTTTCTGCTCAGAACTGCACCTACATAAAACAAAAAGAAAAAAAAAAAAATACTGGAGGGTACAGAATAAGCACTACTTTACCAACTTATTTTATTCATATCCTTGACATAAGTGGTTAAGGGTGTCCATATGTTCTCAAAAGTGTGTTGTTTAATCTTCAAAAGGTAGGTTATTCACTCTAGAGGTAATGTTGACAACATCTGATTTATCCATTGACTGATATTCAGTTTGTGAGTAGACTTCTATCACCATGCGATATATTTTTGCAGTAGTCAAACTGAGCTCTATGAGAGCTTGTTCATGTTTTTCCAAATACTGTCCCAACAGGAAATATTGTGGATCAGGCAAGATGTTTTTAGAGATGTTTTTTTTTTCACTGACCACTTTTTACCTCTTGCCAGGACTTTTTCATTTCTCTACGCACTCTTATTCTTATTATTTGCACTTTTTTCATTCAATGTAAAGGTAGTCTAATAATGAATTTTTGAAGGCTGATGTAACAATAACAGGTTGGAGAAGAATAAAACCAATTAATATACTTCCAATATTGTTTCTGTCGCTGCTTTAAAAAATGTCATAAAATTGCATTATGCATGTTTAAAATTAACCACCCTTCACCTTATCAGAAGTAAGCTGTTGAACTGAACATCCACAAAATAAATAACTAAATAAATACATTTGCATTTACCATAGATCAAAGTAAGAAAGTAAAAATAATATTAAGTAAGTTAAAATATTGAACAAATCTAAATGGAAGTGATTTTTTTTGTTTTGAGCTATTATTTCCCGGTATTCATGGTTTAGAGACTTGTATTTGCCCAGTTTCTATCACTACCTAAAATGTCAAACATCACTAGACTAAAGTGATTAATCCGTCTTAGTCACATTTGCAACATGACTAGATAAAAATGCAAGTGATCCTCCTTTGGCCTTCCTAAATCCTTCAAAAACACACAAATATGAAATAATGCTTTTTAAATGAATGCATGAGGTTATCGCTGAAGCTTCATCAATGACCACCATATAAACATTTCATCTTTCTTTCCCAGCTATTTCTACATGTCTGGCTGTCCGTTTATTCATGGTGAAGCCAACAACGTGGGCATGCCAAAGAAAGTCTCTTGGTAAATGTCAACTGTCAGAGAATTGAAGCCTCCTCATCAATCGCCCTGCCATGGAGCTCTGGGCAATGAAACCCCTCCGAGGAACACCAAGGAGATAGAGTGAGGAGAAGAGAGAGAACACAATGGCACTGGATTGACTTGAACTGAAGGAAGTCATGGTCAAAAATTGAGAGAGAGGGAGAGTGAGAATGTGAACGAATCAGATTTCCCTTCCCCTGCGAAAACGTCCTCTGACAGTTTTGTTGCTGGCAGTCTGAGCAGTAGGCTATGATTGCCAGAGTGCATTAGAGGCCCTGTGTGTAATTTGACATCTCAATATTGAAATAGTAATGCATCCTCACACAGCATAATTTGCTGCCTCGTAATTGGATTCCAGGCATGTGGTACAGGGAACCGAGATGTCCTTGCAAACTTGATAACGCTGTGTCATGGTAGCTGAAGGCAGAGCATGTTAATGAAGAAAATAAAATCAAATAAAAAAGTTTATATTTAATACCAGGGACACTATACATTTTCTGACTGTTAGAAAGTGTGCTAAACACTGTTACAGAACTCTGACGAGCTCGTTTAACATGTTCCCCTCACTCATACACACCTGTGCAGTTCACCCAGGACACAACCTGCTATTTTGTTTCTCCTTGTTCAGTTGAAGCTTCTTGCCCACCTAAATAATTCAGTCCAAGTGAGAATCAGCATACTGTATCTTACAGCATACTTAACATGCCAAATAGAGCAACAGACAAGGAACAGGAGGCAGAGCTTCAATTAGGTCTTTTGTTACAGACAATAGGGCGACAAATTCATTTTGTTACAATGGCTGCTGTATTGTGAGTCATCAGTTTTGTACCTGGCTCTTTCTCCGCCCTCTCTCCCCTCCTCTCATGTTTTTTTGTTTCACTAATGCTGTTGACGTCTGCGCCCACTCCCTTTCCCTGCCTCGTTTTATCATTACACCATGAGCCCCAGGTATCGAATGGTCGTGTGTGCGTGTGTTTATACCTGTGTGTGTCTGCGCGTGTGTCCACAGTCCTGGATATTGAGTTACCTGGGATCAAGTGACGGTGGAGACTCGAAAAGAGCTGGCTATTCTTTGGGGTCGCTGAGATACTGCCGACTAATTGGATGAGGTGTAAGTCAAGCCAACAGGCCTCCAACTTTGATGTGACACACGAGAGAAAAAAAGAGGGGGGTTGGGGGCTGCACACACATCAATGTTTGTTCCAAACTCAAAGCCGTTGTGCCCACCTTCACCCGTTCTTATACACACACCCATCACACACACACACACACACACACAATCTTGTGCCATGCAAATGGTTGCCATCCACTTTGTTTATGGCACTTCATTAATTTTGCAGCTACTTCTTTGGTTTCCTTAAGTTTGGCTACATGCTTTCCTACTTTGTTTGTTTGCTGTTTCATTGTATGCCAGAAGTGTAAAAGGTAATTGACCAAAACCTTTTACATTTTTCACATCATCATAATAAAAATGTGAAGTGAATGGCAATGGCAAAAAGAAAAAAATATATGTATTAGACCACCTGTCTGATTTGTCTCAAAGCCTCTGCTTTTCAGTGAGTTCTTGACCTTTTATTATTTTGAACAGGAGTGACTAATTCACATTTTTATACCAAAACTTGAGAGAACACATTGGACTGAGAAGTCAGGAATGTAAGTAAATAACTGTAATTTGGCATTTTACTAATCAAATAATAATAATTTCTGCTTTTTGTAAAGACAGAAAATCTGGAATATTCATGAATAGCAACAATAACTATATTCTAGCATCAAAGATATAATTTTGATTAAAGAGCTTGTGAATACTGTTATATTGGCCATTATGGAAACATAAAATATTATTTTGAAAATTAAGCCAATGTAGTTCTGGTGCCAGTCCCAAGCCCAGATAAATAGAGGGGGCATCAAACTTAAAATCTGGGCCAAACTAAACATGAAAATCTTCTAATCCAGTTGAAGGAAACAGATGGTTTGCTGTGGCAGCCCCTAAGTGCACTGCTAAAAGAAGAAGAAGTTAATTTAGGGCAGCTGAGGCATAACCCTTACATCAGGTGGTGTTAATAAGTCAGTTAAGCACAGTGTGTGTGAACATAATGAAGATAATAAATACAATACATAGTAAAAGAAGACTATTTTCATAAGCACCACATGTTGACCACATTTAAGCAACAAGTTTCTCTTTTGACAGTCATGTGGAAAGTAAGAGCTGTAAATTAGTATACACAGTTCTGCAACAATCCCGAGTACAGTATAAAAAATGAGCTTTAAGTGGGGAGACATAATATAATAATGTAAACTAAATATTGATAACCAGTAATGTAATATTCACAGTGACACATATCAATAATGATGAATGGAATTAGTAAGCAAAAAAGACTGGTGTTAAATGAAATAGAGATCATGTTATCCGTACAGGTGTCATTCTGACTCCTGTGTCTGTGAACCCGAAGTTTTGTACAGTTTGCTGTTGCAGAGGATGAGGTGTCGAACCTGCCTTCACATCCCCTGTATCCGAGCTCGACAACTGAACCTGTGTTTATTGTCGGTCCTTGGTTTAATCCTAATGTAACCCTGCTGTTCCAAAATACCATAGCAAAAGGAGGAGGAGCAACCCAGTGTATCATATATAGAAAGCAGTCTTTTAATATCACTGACAGACTACAGCAGCGCCTTTGTGATGTGATATCATGAGATACAAAAAAGACGGAGCCTGTCATCAACTCCCACTTCTTCTTGCTTAAAGAGTCAGAAAAAAAGAGTGAAAGAAGACAGGGTAGAGGGGCGAATGAGGCGCATGGGGTGAAGTTACAGCAACAGCTGGTGTATCCTGGGATGTTGGCCAGAATGTTGACTCTCTCTTTCACTTCCCATCTGCTTTCATATTACCTACAATCCCTCGTCTACATTTCCTTTTGCTCTCGCTCTTTGGCCTCATCTACTGTAATGGATAGTTGGTGCTTTTCTAAATCTTGACCTGAGTGTGTTTGCTTTGGTTTTTTTGTTTGGTTTATGCTTTGTTTTGAAAGTATGAGCTATAAAATACAATCCTGTACTAGTCCTTATTCCAGTCTGGAAGCAGCTGTTGTGACACTAATAACTGGTGGTAGGTAGAGTGAGCACAAATGATACTGTTAAGTAAAAGAGGAGTTACTTTATAATTATAATGACTCAAGTAGAAGTACTCAAATAAGAGTAAAAAAGTATCAAAATCTATTACTGATAATTTTGCCATATTTGTTCATGTTGTTATTATTTTTTTGATTATTTTGCTATGTTTTGTTTCTTTGATGATGTTTTGTAGATTGTTTTGCTAATTTCATTCATTCTGTCATAATTTTTATTGATATTTTGCTTTTTCTACTTTTATTATATCTTGTCGATTGTTTTCTAATTTGTTCATTTTATTAATGTTTTGTTGATTCTTTTGCTAATTTTTAGTTTTTTTTAGTATGTTGTTGACCATTTTTGCTCATTTTACTTTGTTGATAGTGTGTATGTGCTAATTGTGTTTATTTTCTATATTTTCTATGTTGTTCCTTTTATTCACTACTTTGCTCATTGCCATTTTTTGTCATTCTGTTAATCTTTAGCTTAGCATTTTGCAAATTTTATTTAACGATAGTCTCAGACTGCTGGAGGCATGGAGCCAAATATGGCAATATAAGGATATTTATTTCATCACAAATATAACTGTGTAAGAGTAAAAAGTATTGTGCAAAACTGCCACATTTAGAAGAACATTAAAAAAATACTCAAGTGCATGAAAAGGAGTAAATATACCACCCACCTCTGCTAATAGAAATCACTGGCATAGGCCTTATTTTGCTCGTATCGCGTGTTTTTATAGTGGTCATGAAAGCTAAAAGCACAATTTATTCCTTACATGAAACAACCAACAAGACTTACCTTGTCTTAGATACATAATGCGTCAGCTATTGCATAAAACAAGCACTACTGATATTACTTTGTTTACCCCCAAAAAGCAAGCGACATACTGGAGGGATCAGTGTGTTCTATACCGTAATGCCACATTGTTGCCTCCCTTTGAAATGTCACAACAGGACAAACCATATTGAATGTAATTATGATATGAACACATTGTAGTCCCCGGTGTTGTGAGCTTTACTCACAACGTTCAATTGTCTTCGCTTTGGTAGTGTTTTCAAATGGTAAAATCACAGAGAGGCCATTGTATGTCTTCGAGTAGACTGACATGTCCCACATTGTTAAAATAATCCTTTTAAAACGTGTGAAATAATTTAGTTTCCATAATCCCTAAAATCCCCAGTAAGTATTACAGGGTGCGAAATGGATAGAAAATGACTATTTACACAAGAAAAGAGAGAACCATTAAGGGTATTTCACTGCAAGGGTAATTTGACATGCAATTTGCAGTAAAATGCTTAAAAAAACAGATTGTGGAAAAAAAAGGAAAAGAAAAACGGCTCCATAGGCTTCTCATCTGCCTCTAACTAACTCATCTCGCCACCTTACATTGTTAGAAGTGCTACTTGCCCTCTCTCTATTCACGGTGGGCTTTAATCTTAAGTGGGGAGCACAATCATTGGAGTGGCTGTACAACTGCAGGGACTTTTGGATTCGAAGTGCTGTTTATTAGCTTGAAGCATCTGGCCAAGAATCTTGTGATTAATTGGGGTGAGCCACCCTCGATATAACAAGGTCAGTCCTCGCCAAGCCTTCTCCTCTCTTTTCCATTTACATCATTTAGGACTAAGAGGGGTAGAGCTATGCCTTGGATGGACACACACACACCCACACCCACACATAGACCCACACACACACACACACACATAGAAAGGCCACAGAGAGAGAGAGAGAGAGAGAGAGAGTAAGACGAAGTATTAAAGAGAATGTCTATGTACAGTGTATGTAAAAGAGTGAGATTTCAGAGTGCTGCTTGTGTCAGTCAATTTTAAATATAGCTCAAAGAGTGGCCTTTAATTAATTTAATGCAAATGAGGCTTTTTGTTATGTTTCTGTGCCATTTTACTATAACGACTGTACCTCCTCAAGCAATTATAGAGCCAGCATGTCACTACTGGAAGTGAAAAGAACAGAGGAAAAGTGATTAATCAAATAAAAATAGAAAATGGAGCCATGTGTTTAAAGACAATGAAACACTTTGACTATGCTGCTAGCATTTTGTCACTTTTTTACTCATTTTGTTCCATATCTTTATTGTTACTATTTTCTTCCATTTTGCATCTATTTATTTTGTTGGCTGTGGTGATGTGTAAATCTACCGACCCCCCCAACACACAGACACACACACACACACACCCCTAACGTAAGTTAATATCCGCCCACACTCTATAGAACACATTGCAAATTAGGAGTGTCAAATCATCCTCTGGCTTTTCAGCCTTAGTCCCTGATTAACTTTATATTCATTAGTGAATTATATTAGTGATTATATGCTCATCAAGCCGGGATCCCCTTCTGTGCCAGTGGCAGCCCACCCACTCACTGAAATTATGGAAGTTATTAGAGAGACATACACACACAAGTGCATAAGCAGCATCTGAACGCTTTCCAAACATGGCATGTTCAGCAGAGGGCGTTTTCTGTTACTTCAGACAGAGGGCGGCCTTGTGTCAGCTACTTCTTTCTCGCTCTGTTTCCTGCTTTCTCTCTCTCTCTCTCTCTCTCTCTCTCTCTCTCTCTCTCGCTCTGTTTCCTGCTTTCTCTCTCTCTCTCTCTCTCTCGCTCTCTCTCTCTTTCTCTCGTTCTCTCTCTCAGGGGATCTGGAAGAAGCATTTAGTGGCAGTCTCAGTCTGCAAGAAGAGGCTGGCAAATTGCTTAGAATAATATCAGTACCTTAGCTGTGTCTGTAAAGGAGGAGGAAGTGATAGACCATCACCATTCATCGAATCACTGGACTTAATGAGTTTCATGTTTTTTTGTAATATAGTACAGTTTCTGTTTGATCCATGCAACTGTGATGTCTTAAAAAGTCTGCCAGATCAAATTTGTCCCCAAAAGCTTTATTGATTTTTACTCTGTTTTAACAAAGTATTGAAATCATCCCTTTTTGAATTCTCAGAAAATTGCATTGCTTTGCATCACTTGTTGTTAAATGTTCATAAACAATATAGACATACAGTGCTTAACAAATTTATTACACCACCTCCGTTAATAGTCTCAAGGCCATCTACGATCATAAAGTGTTTGAATATGGACTCTTTCCTTTCCAGTTCTTGATGTTTTTATGCCCGAATGTGAGCTGACACACAGGATATCTCAGATAAGTTAGCAATGAATCAAACATAACATTCAACCACTAAAACTATGTTTTCTGATCAGGAATCCAAGCAAATGATGGTAATTTGGTATCACACGCAGACAATATTAATGCACTTCACAATTTTTTCAGCTTTTTTGGAAAACACTAAATTCAAAAATTCATTCAAAAATTTATAGATAAAAATAGTAATTATATTTAGCATTAAAAATGTCATTATGATCAAAGAGCTTGTGTATACTGGTGGATTAACTGTTACAAAAACATAAGAAATTATTTTGGTAATTAACAGTACTGTTAATTTAGTGCAGCTGTGGCATAAACCTTACACTGGTAAGCAGTGCACTGTAACAGCCACCAAGGAGAAACATTTATTCTTATAACAGTTTACAGAGAGACAAAGATTTTTATTCTAAATGTCTTTGTCTCATATTTGATTTCACTGTCATTTTAGATAGATTTTTACTGACAATCATGTAATGCGTCTAGTGTTCTTATGATAGTTTAAAGGTCCCATTCTATAAAAATCCATCTTTTGGGGGTGTTTAGGTTTTTATGAACTCTGTGATGTAAAATAAAAGCTGTGGAAATCTGAATGTGCTTAGTGTTACCAGTCCAGAGAGATCCCCACAGCAAGATGGTCAAGATAAAAAAAAATCTTTTACGGATTTTTGTAATTTGCAAAATCACAAGTCATACCCACTTACGGTCCAGATGAGATGCATTAGCCCCGCCCCCACAAGGCAGAAAAATTCTAAACACCACAAGTTATTTCAAACCATCATCAATCTAAGCCAGGAATGACCTGCATTTCAATTAATCAGAGAATTTCCTGAAGAAAAGTGGGCGGATACAACACTTTTAAATATAATCAGAGTGCGTCTCACAGAATGACAAAGAGGTCATCAGAAACCCAAGGAAATATCAAATCGCTGCACTATTTTGTCATCATCCAAGAAGTCTTTAATATCCACATATTAGTACTACAGATGTACAGTAAATACAGGTGTTAAGACATGGGAACTTTAATCATAAAACTAGAGGACTGAAACATAGCTAATTAAACAAACTCTTTCTGAACTGAATCACTTAATACAATAACAGTGGACATTTTTGTGGATTAGAGATGATGCTTGGATAAATTTGACCCATTTGGCTCTTTCAGTTGTGTAACAAACCCTGGTGGTTATAGTGTTAAACATCTTACTCTCTACAAAAGTGAAAATATATTACTCCAATTTAAACACAGGCTAGCTTTACAATAAAACAATATTTAATTAAATATTCAGAAGGACAGTCGAGAAGTCTGCAGTGGCCACTGTGTTTTAAGCCACTGAAAAGCAGTGATTGGCTACAATGTTTAGTCAAGAAAAGCAAAAGAGATAATAGACCAGGAACAGTGGTGAGAAGAGAGATGGCTGACCAGAACGTTTTCTCCACCATCAGATAAGGAGACAATACGTGGATGAACACATGTTTTCAACTGTAGATTATGACAGAGCACTGTTATTTCCTGTAAGAATACACTTTCAATTTCCTGACCGGCACTTTAGTTTTATTACATTGATAACACGATACCATCGGCTGTAGCCATGGGGACAAAATCACAGTGCTTACAATAGAGCAGAATGATAAGAGAAATGATGTGAAAGACAGAATAAAAGAGAGAGGATACTGAGAACAATCAGTCTGTGACAGAAGCCTGGCTTCTGCCAGCAGGATAATCATAATTACATTATTTAACTATTAGTTATAAGGGAGTCTGCTGTATGTAATAACACTGATACAATTATTAGTCCTTATTGAAGAATTGGTTTTTTGTGACTGCTAAATGCAATCTTGTCTACTAAATAATGACTTTGTCTTGAAATATTGATATTACAGCTCTTTAATGGAGACTCTTGTTCACTTTAAGTTCTGACTGTGCTATGATAGCTGTATCTGTATTTTTGCAAAGACTACATTAAGAACACGGTTTTAGTGCTTTCTTCTTTTCAAGGCAGTGCCAGTGTGTTTTAGTGTGTATGTGTGCACAGATATAATAAGCATATGTGTCTCAGCCACCACTCTCTTCTGTCCTTTTGTCCCCTCAGGCATCAGACTGTGACCCACTGCTTCCACAAAGGTCCACAAACTGATTTCCTCATGGTGCTGCAAATTTCCAGCCAGGTCCTGATCCCCACTTAGACCAATTGGAGTCAATTTGTTATTGCAAATATAAATTTGGTAACTTGTAATATCCAGTGGGCCAGGCAGGGGAGGCCACTGGCAAAGGCCAATGCTATTTTCACTTCTGACCCCTGATTGAGGCAAGGCTTTGTTAGCTTAGGAATTCAGCTGCCAATCACAGCTGAGTTTTTCATTAAATTCACTTGAGTAACTCCCCAGGTCCCAACTGGGCAGTAGCCACAAGAATTCAGGGAATGGGGATTCTTCTGAAAATAAGTAAAGAAGAAATGCTGAGCTGCTTCTTATCACAGTTTAAATAAATAAATAAAAAGCAGGGGGAAATACAGATTCCCAACTACTGTGTTAATACGTTAGCATTAAACATAACTAGCTTTTTTGCTCAATAGCGCCACATTTTGAAATAAGTCATTTTGTAATAACAGCTCTTTATGTGACGATGTGACAGGAGAGGATCGGAGTGGGCAGTGGGAAGTCTGAACACTTGCTTGTCTCTTTGGCCTGAGGCAGCACACACATTGAGACAGACACACTCTTTCGGTCCAGTCTGATTCCCCCTGAAGCGGTTGACATTTCCCTCAGAAGGATAATTGAGGAATAACATTTGCGTAACAATTTAACATGACCCCTGCCTTTGGAAGCCCTTTCATATTACCTAGCTGAAGATGGCTGCTGACATGCACTTAGGGGAGGGGGGTAGAAGCTGGGTGGTGATGTATGTGTGTTCATGTGTGTGCACCTCGATCTGTTGTTGTGTCTGTGTTTCCACATACTGGAGGTGCACTCACTACTCTGTGTGCACATGTGTCTGTGCAAGCTTCTGTTCCGACACATTTAGTATATACAGTATTAAATGTGTGAGTCTGTGTATGTGTGTGCGTGTTTCCACACCACGTCAACATATGGGAAGTGGATGGATAGCTTCAGGCTCAGTGATAGGGTATTGTTGATGTTGAAGGAAAGAAAGGGAAAAGAGCTTATTATTACAATGGCAGAGTCAATGTCAAGAGGAGCTGCACTGACCTTTTCAAGTCTTTGCCTAGCAACTATTAAAAAAACTGTATCAAGGCAGGGGGAGGTGTGTGTGTTTGTGTCCACATGGCAATGTGCACATTTGTATGTGTGTGCAAGACTCAGAGGTAGTGACACGGAGCAGTCGCTAAAAGCTAAGGTTAATGGATTGACTGTTACCTGTTCTCGGGGTTTAACATTGGCCCATACACAAGGGGAATCATCTGCGGCTGATTCAACAGCCTTAGTGCTCCTGCTGGAAGGCTAAATTAACAAAGCTGTGTCTTGTTTGTTTTAGGAATTTTGGAAGGTTTATCTCAGTCAAGGATACAAGGTCAAGACACAGTCTTTAATCACTGCACCTCAAAGTGATGGCTTTATCCTGAGGTGGTGGGTGGTGCTTTCGCTTTATGCTGTGAACACAGTGGACATAATCCTTGGAAACATTTGTGATACATAACAGACACTTGTGATCTCTCGTAGCTTGTCTGTTAAACATGAAGTATGTGTGAAGCTAAAATATTCAGTTGTGCAAACAGTATTTTTGATATTCTGAAACTTATCCAACAAAGTGAGATACCATACAGTAATAATTTGGGGGTAATTTTAAAGTCCTTCTCCATATACTGTAGAGACTAAATAATACATACGCATCACCTCACTTCATGGCACAGTGAAAATGCTCAGCAATAATCTCAAGAAGTCTGTCAAGGCTAAGTAGTTATAATTTTCTGTCAGGATAATTTACCTCCAAAACATAATTGTATTTCTTTCTATGATATTGACCAACAATGTAGAATATGACATGCTTTGAATCAGTATGTAAGTGGTATGGAACCTGGTCTAGACTTGTCTCTTGGATCAGTCCATCCAGATTATACACTGGATCCTAAAATTACAAACCTGCTACAAACACATTACGTGAGATGTGTATTTGGCAATTCATGTCTCTAACAATGACTTTGACTCGTGATACTGTAGTATTGAAGTTGTATTGTGAAGTAACACTTCTACATTGACTACATTTTTATTCCACAATGCTATTCCCATTTCTCTTCATCAGAGCAGCCAGGCACACCGTTTCACACCAGCTTACTCCATACCAACTGCCTTCCACTGATAAATGAGAGGATTAGTGACTGGTACACTTTATTAAAAAGTAATAACAATTTTTGTTGGCACCCTTCACGTGGTAAGGAGTGCCATGAATCACAGGATATTGGCTGTCTGTATCTGATGAATGCATCGTTTACCAGCCGAGGAGTTATTTAGTAGCGGCTATTAATTTAAATCACATTTATCTCCCCCTTCTAGCTCTGGAAGGGGGAAACACAAGCTCTGCAGTAGAAAGGAAGCTGAGAGCAGAGAATTAGACTTCATAGAATGTATATGCAGCAGTATTATCAGGACAATTTCCTTCAGTAATGTTGATATTTTTATGATGTTATCATAAAAAGTATCTTGTAAAGCATAATCTGATATTAATAGTGAAACTATTGTGAGAAGAAATGTATTTACTCAGTTTTTATCTGGTCTGAAAAGTATTATCTTTGCACATCATAGACAGAAGCCTTAATTTTATTGAGCATTTTTTTACACATATTTAGCTTATTGATGATGTATTTGATTACTACTTTTGTGAAGTCTGGGCTGCATATATCACGGGGAAGATTATGTCATGTCTGGAGGAGGACATAGAGTCTTTGTATCTTTCAAAATCTTCACCCTCAAGACCAAGTCATGAACGTTGGTGGTCCCTCATTTCCTTTTTCCTGCAGAGGTTTTCAAGGCTATCCAAACAAGAAAAGGCAGGCACGTGTAAACACATAATAGCCTTAGCCAGACACATAATCAATTATTCAATACAATAACAGTGTTTTAAGACTGAATAATTTGCCTATGGCAATGTAATTGGAATTTTCAGACAGGCACACCTGCACAGAGGATACTACACTTTTAATGTTTGTGGTGAATTATTGGCATTTTAAAGCTTCAACATCAAAATGATTTGTTGAAATATGACTTGAGTGTTCGACTTTGCATCATATGACAGCTGCATTTCTTCAAGAAGCTAATGATCTGTTTGATGCTGTGTTTTAAACCAGCTGTTTACTCATAATTTTCTCACCGTTTGTTCCCTTTTTAAGTCCTGGATTATTCACCTAATTATGTTTTAAACTTTATGGTAGTTTCTAAAATGCAACATTTGGAGAATGCTGACATTTCTAATTCTTAAAAAAAGAAATATGGCAAGGGATGTGTGTGTAACATGATAATGAAGTCAACTCCTAGTGAAAATAACTTCTGGATGACCTGAAAGCTTAGAGGCCATAACCCAAATTACCAGTTCCCTCATAAACAACCCCAAGCTCATATTTACTGTAAGTCTGGGCTTAAACTCAATTAAATAGAGAAATAGGAGCATTTAGGCTGGAAATGTGTGCACCTAAAGCCTAAGTACATTCCATGTCATGTTTGCTTAACCTTCCCGTGGACTCCAAAGGTGCGTCTGATAATTGAAACATAACAGAATTAAGTTACAAATGTCTAACAGAGCCCTGTGTGTACAGTAGAATCCCATACACCACTGAGCTTAGCACATGTTTTCATTTAATTAGTTTTTCATTTGGCTCTGAATGCCTTGTGTCAATATGGGCAAACAAGTTGGTGTGGATTTTCTGTGTGCATGAGTTATGTCCAAATATATGTGCTCATTTTGATTTTCTGCTCACTGCACTTTGAGAAATACTAAAAGCAAGGACACGTGGCAACCATATTCACGAATGTGAAACCTGATACAGTGACTTATCTTTATGTCTGGCTACTTATTTATGTCATTTTTGCATTTTTCCATCATATACTTTTACTTATAGATTGAAATTGATTAGATATGTCTTGAATAATGGTGCATGGATGTGACAGTTTAAAAACAGTTTTGATTTTTGCTTTTTCCTTGACTTTTTCCTTTGACTAAATTTGTCAGAAGTAAAGCTCAAACAGATGTGCAACACTAAAAGCTAAGGTAGGACAGACTGCAAAGTGCTATTGATCTTCTTTTATCTGTGGTGTTGAAGAGGAATGCATCTCCACAGTCAACGTCTTATACTGTATGTCAACACACCCAACAGCTCTCAAAACATAATCTTTCTAGTGACAAAGTCGACAAAAATGTGTTGTTAAACTTTCACATTTAACATGACTGACAGTTAAAACAGTCAGCAACATTAGATGATATTGTTTGAATTCTATTAACAGTAGGCCTGCAGCTTTCTTTTCGCATTACATTAATATGTTGTGTTTCAGCATGCCTGCTTATAAATGCTACAGTATATAGATTTCATGTGGTGTGATATGCCAAGGCATGTCCTGCTAAATCACATATAAAAATTGCATCTCATGCAAATAAGTGCGTGCATGAACGGTAAAGGTTATATCTACTTCAGCACTCTAAGTTTGGAAAAGTTGACATTTTGATACTGTGGGAGGATTTGTGGTACACCAGTGATGTACAGTACATCTCTATTCTTACTGCACTGTCACTCTGTCCTGATGATTAATGTAAAAGGCATTGACAGAATTCCAGGCCTCATGTCCCTCCTGGGCAATGAGTGATAATCCACGTGCTTCAGGCAGCTCTCAGGCGGTAAAGGGAGGCAGCACAGGGCCTCCTGTCCCAGGTGAAGAGCCCCAGGGGCTGGGGTGTAGAGCCTGGAGGCTGCCCAGGTGTTCACAGTTATTACTAACTGGCTGTCCCAGCTTGGGAGAGAGCAGTACAAATATCAGTGAATGTTATGTTTGCATTCACTGTCAGGTTGTGCTCTCAGTCCCTCAGGTGTGTCTGGCTGACTTTCTGACTCTTCCTCATCCATTCTGACCTTTCACACTCAGACCAACATCTTGTCTTGAAAAAATGTTTAACATGACATTTCCATAACTTTTACTGCGGTGAAGAATTACTTGCAATGTTTTCTGCCTGATCCTGCCATCTCATTACACCCTTAAAAGACATTCAAATAACCATTTTTGAAGGGAAATTGGTCACTATTATAATATTGGCTGATTGGTATCAATCTAGACATAAATTGACTGCGAGCATAGTGCCACTGTATCTTTAATGTGAAGGAATGATAGCTGGCAGGGAAAGGCAGCATAATTTCTAGGGCACAAAGCCGACACTAGATGGCTGCAGATAATGGAGAAAAGGAGCTAATGATACACACATACTGTAGGCAGGGTGACAGAAGGAGAGAGAGTGGAAGTACGACATGTGGATGTGAGAGAGGAGAGCAGACTGAAAGGAGCAAAGGCAGACTGAAATGAAAAGAGAAGCCCAATAATAAAACGGGGAGAAATGCTGAAAGCATAGAACTAGACTGTTTCTGTTTTAATAAAATGTAAAGACAGTTTGGTTTTAAGTCACTTAGATATTTAATGGCTATTTTTGCCACAATTGCAATTAGTGTTCTGTGTTTTAATGTGGAGGTTTCAAATATATGATAAGTAATGTATCAAACATAGCTTAACCCTTGCAGAAATTACATTGAGATTTACAGAGAACATATAAGAACATCTATAATTATTCATGTTTCATTTTCTAGGCTGTTGTTTTACATTTCAGTTTACTAGTTTTATAGTTCCAATATTTGAAAGCAAATTTTTATTAGTATTACAATACAAAAATATAAATATTTGCACAGCATTACACAAGGGACGTGGAAAGGATTGCACATCTGTGAGCTGTAACATTTCAGGTAAAATTATCATAATGTTTCTGGATTCAAATAGGTGGTATATATCACTTCAATGGAATCATTAACCTATTTCACAATCAATAGAGCAGTCAGAATGCATTTTTATGGGGTGCATTACATCACAAATGAATTGTACAGCTTGGTAAAATTCAGTTGGATAGGTGATGAAATATCTCTGAGCTTTTGTCTGACAATTGGTTATATTTCCAGAACATGTAGATTAATGGTGCTCACAGTGTCCCACATCTTGGGCATTCATTACACACACACACGCACACTTGCACTTCATTTTATACCATTCAACACTCAAAGAAAGCTGTAGCAGGACTCATTGATTATCTCTAAAAGGCGAGAGGAGGATCATAATCTCACAAGAAGGGGGGTGTCTTGAGTGTGGTTTAAATACGTTCTCAGTGTCTCTGAAATATTTATCACTTTCAAAATGCAATTGGTGCATTTGTTTGGCATTTATAGCATTTTCCTTTGCTGCTGCTGTGGGAATAAATGGGAAAAAGGGGGGATTATAAAGGATATGTCTTTATCGGGAATGGCGCAGACAGACTTATTAAGGACTGCTATGTTATGTACAGTACTGGAGACTCTTGTCTAAAGAGTAGATCACAGCATGAACATCAGGGGAGAGATTGGTCTTATAAACTGCATGGTATAAGTAATACAATATATTTCTATGGCATTGGGGACTTCCATTTTATTAATGCTTTGTGATTTCAGGGAAACTATTATTGAGATAAAGAGGCTGGTTAAAGTATAGGTATGCTGCACAAAAAACAACCATTGTTTCTCTTCTTTATACACCTATGAGGAATGAAAAAATGTAACTGGGCAATAAGCCAACAGACGGCATTAAAGATGATTATTTAGACTGATAGGGTTTGAACTATTGTGTACTAAAAGTATTTGTAATGAAAACATGTTTAAGCATGTTTTACTGATTTATGCCTCTTAATCCATGTACTGTATGTCTGCTTCTCTGTGAGTTTAAATCAATTGCTATCAATATGCGCACCTGGCACCTTCAATCATAACAACACAAGCAAGATGTTTGGAAAGCTGTAATTGAAATTATCCAGCCAGATGACTGGAGCTACGTATCTAAGTGACAAAAGATAGAGGAAACTCATTTTAAGGTATGTGATCACACTTGGAAGTGAAAATATTTTTCTTCCTTTTGTAAATAAGAAACTTATTTACAAGTGTATGATGAACAGTATCCGCAAGCACAAAACCATCTCGGCGTAGGGGCATTTCTGCTCTGCAAGCGCACAAAACAGTATCTGCAAGCGGAAAAAAGCAACCTTACGAGGGAGAATTTCTGCTCCACATGCACAAATGTGGTCTCATGGGTATGTGACTGTGATGAGCATGATCTCAAACGTGTGCATTTGCTCATGCTGCAAGTTGAGTTTTGAGACTTCAGACCATTTATTGAAACAGAGTCTGTTCAGTCATACAAACTGGGATTATTGTTATAGTTTTGTTTACTAAGACAAGGTAATGCTTCAGTTTGTCACTTAGAATTATGTTTATTATTTTAAAGAGAAGGACTGATGAAATACAAAGGCTGGTGTGAAGGTCCTAAAATAGTTACAGTTTCATGTACAGGTTTTGGGAAACAAGGATTTAAAAAATTTAAACAGTTTTTTTTTTCTTTTCTGTCATTTAAGCAATTTCAGAAATTTGATTCACATCTGATGATGGAATGTGATGTGATTTGAAGTGTAAGTTGTGGAAAAGAAATTGTGCGCTACTGATCAAATCAAAGAGCCATTTTTTCCAGGATTCTTTAAGGTCATATTCATTTTATTTAAACTTTCTAGTAAAACACTTTGTCTTGACAGCTCAACTGGAGCTCTGGTTGAGGGCTTCTGATGGACTTTATTGATCCCTATAAGGAAATTAATAATTCCATTAAACTATTTTGTTACACACATATTTTATGAAGACGACATTTACTGTGCTAGCATCTAACCCTCCTATCACCCCTCATTTATTTTTCTTTTATTTATTTAATTTATATGGTCACTCACAAATTCCAAAGACCAAGACAAAGTCAAGACTTCAATAGAGTTTAAACTCATTTATGGTTTGAGCATAGGTGTAATACAACTTGCTGAAACACAAAGGCATTGTTCAGAAAATGCAATCTGATTTGACATGATAAAATATTAAGATTTTCCTCTTGTTCCAAAACAGACAAAATTCCTGATAATCTGTTTACAGTACATGGTGAAAATTAGTCTTCCTCTAATAATCCTGTTCACATGCAGCTGTTCATCCCAATTATATTTTTTCCCAGTTTTTAACTAGAGACAGATGTGCAACTTTGTGAACTCAGCCTCTCTGTTTGATGACTTCAAACACCATTGTGAAGATGTCGATTTGGATATTTGTGCGTATCTAATACCCTGTTGATATTCTGATTGTTATAATATTTTGAAGTAGGCGTGTTTTCCCTCTGAACAGAGCTGTGGACTTTTGTTCCAAGCATCTCTCTTTTAAAAAAGGATCTGTGTCTCTACCACAGCTGAATCTCATTTTTCAAATGTTTATTCTGTATACAAATATCCATAATATCCAAATATCTAAAATAATGCCTACATATCCCACATGTCATTCAGATAACTCTCCATTTGCAGAGTTGCCTCATTTAGAATATTCAACCAGAATATGCTGTTTACATGACACCTGTCAAATTCTGAATATTACCATATTTTCAGTGTGCATTTAAACAGAGTCACTGAAACCCAGTGTTTGCTGAAGATGGAGTTCTGTAATACTATAAAGTATTCACCTTACAATGCAAGAGTCTTGATAAATGGTGGATGTCATTTTCAGTATTATGCAGTACTGTGCAAAAGTTTTAGGCAACTTGGTTTTGTTGTCTTAGCTGATTATGACCACAAGCATGCATAATGCAGAATCAGAATCCACATAAACATTTCTGTTTCCCCACAATGAAGTGTGAGTAATAAGTGTTGCTTCCTTTTGCACTCAAAGTGCATCAGAAAATATGAGATCTATTGACTTACATGTCAATATTGTTTGTTCTACTTCTTACCACAGGAATGGACATCACACTAAATATGGATTTTTGCCTGTTGAAGTCAATCCATTGGGTTTATACCGTGCACATATTTTATCCATATTATGTACAATACTACAAAACAACAAAGGTGAGGTGGATAGCTCTATTGATAAGATGAGTATATACATTTGTGTGCATGTGAATGGTCGTTATAAACCTGATAAGAAGAAAAAGCAAGACAACAAACCTAATGATGCCTCAGACTTTTGCCTCTGCTTCACCTCTTCTGTATTAAATCAAACCATTTAGCTGAGTGTAAGTGAAGTGTAAGTGAATATTTTGCTGGCATTGTGAATCATCAGTACTTGTTCACATTCATCATTATTATTTTACATGTTCTAAATAATTAAATAACATATTAGCATAATAACAAGTTCTAAATAACCTATTACTAGAACTTGTGGGTGACATGTCTCTTTCATAACATACCGCAGCAACTGTCTCTACACAGATTATTTCTCCCATTGTACTACATTTCAGTTTGATGCAGAATTTCTTCTAATAGCCTCATGGATACCCATCTTACCTCAGTTTTGAAGGATTTTAGGCAATCTTGTACACTCACTCTTATGACATCTGTCAAATGTCTGATGATATTTTTTAACAATTCATTAACTTACACCTGTCAATCACATGACACTTACTTTATAAAACAGAACAACAGCAATAAAATCAGATGATCAAACATAAGTAGCAGATAAACACAAGTCAGATTGGCGAACACTGTTGCTTTTTGAGCGCAGCCTAACAATTCTCATAAAGTATCTTGCCGTGAGTTAAATTTGAATCTCCCTGAACGGGAATTTGATTTTTATTTAGAACTTCAGAGGCCTGTTCATTACATCGGTAAACAACATCTAGCAATGTATGATCTGACATTGATAGGCTTTGTTGTTACAGAAATGCAAATATTCACAAAGCAGGATGGGTGCAATAAGAGAGAAAACATGTATTCTTCCTTTCCGTTCAGATTAAGTAGGAAAAGGAAAGTGGTTCCATCGGGACATGTTATCCTCTTCTCCGGGTTTAACTGGGTAAAGGAATTACTGAAAGAGACATAAATAAACAGAATTATAAAAAGATTGCATTGGGTGATTGCAATTGTATTTGGAAGATACACCAAGACATTATTAAGCATCAAAAGCAAAGTTTCTGTGGTTAATTACAATTGTAGACTTTCAGTAAATTGTTTCAGCAGTGTTCTTGAGTTTCTCCCCACACAATCATTGAGAAATGAAGGGAAAGATTTTCTCTAGGTTAATATGTTGAAAAACTAGCTTCTCTGTATATATAAAATCACAATAACACAAATCCCTATCAAATAGTTCCAGAGATTAATATCTTTATTTTTGTCTTTTGAAGTTCAGAGAATAATTTTCAAGTGTCCTCTGTTTTTGAAAGTTACTTTTATCATTATGATATGGGCCATTTTGTTACTGTTCTGTATTCAGGCAGAAATAATTCTACAGGGGATAATGTATTTATCTCCTGATGTTGGATGCAAGGCTCCTCGAGGGCTGGCCTGGGGCCTGAGCACCACAGAGCAGGATGGGAGTCCCTGGTTAAAGTGCTCTGAGCATATACAGGCCAAAGAAGAATAGTTATTTGTGAACTTTGTGTAACTTTTTTCATTTTGATGGTATTAGGTCATATTTAGAGTACTGTTTCCTAATGTAAATCTGTATGTTAGTTCAGGATGCACCAAATAAATACAGGACTGAGGGGTAGGTCTTTTGTAATTCATCTTGTTTTAATTTTGCATTGCTGATATAAATGTGACTATGGTAAAGGTTGTCCAAACAGTTAGTTTAGCTTTTTTGTTTTTTCATTAGTCATTTGATCATTTTGTTAATGACTGAAATGGCCCCTATAGGCTTACATACCTTTCCCACTTCACACTTGGCTGCCCAGAAAGAGTGCAAAACTGCCTTAATTCATCACCATGGGACTCCTATCATGCCCTGAGGCATAATAATATAGTATGCATATGACCTATGTTAATTAATGATATACAGTATTCTTCAATATTAACATGCTATGGTCAAGGTAAACGAGGATCAAGTTAATTTAATTAAGTGCATGGCTTCACATTTCTCTGATTATGTTTCATTAGCGGTCCCTTATTCTGGGTTACATGCAGATCACCCCCCACCTTGGTCATTATATAGAAAACAAAAATAGGCTGTTCTTTTAGCAAAATGAATTCCTTTGATTACTATTTATTATTAGTGTGATGTAATAATAATAATAATAATAATAATAATAATAATAATAATAATAGTAATAATTCCTATCTGCTCCTATTTTTATAGAATGCAGGCTTCAATCAGTTTTTAATTCTTAAAGACCTAGGTAGAATATTTTTTGACAAGTTAAAGTGCCAATTTATCATTTGCATTGTTGAAAAAGAACAATTTTTGAATTATTTTGCAAGTATATAACAGCAAATTTGAAAGCTTTTTCACTGTGCCATGGGTAGCCATTTACCGTATTTTCTGGGTTATACAGTATATTCAGATAGGACATGACCTTCCCTGTGTTTTCAAGTTTTCAACAGACATTTGAGGTTATTCCACAAGACATTAGAAGTGCATTAATTTCCCATACTGTAAGATTTCTCTTACGCACAATTCCCTAAAATAGGGACAACCATGTTAATGGAAACACCTGACATGAACCACAGTAATAATATCTCATACTTTTGCTTTAAATATTATATTAACATTTGCATATAGATATTTCTGTAACCTTTTATGTGAATCCTTTATTTCTGATGGGAGAGATATTATGACCGCTCCTGCACCATGTGCTTTTTAAATACTCTTTCTATTTTGTCAGATAATGTAACATGCAAATAAATAAATAAAACTAAAAGAAAAATGTCAAAGCAGACAGCCTACCCAAAAGCTTATGGCTGCCTCAGTAACCTAAAGAGTAACTAATCAATGTCTTTTTTTTCAGTGTCTTTTTCACCTGAGGCATTTCCTCAAGCAATCTCAGCTGTAATCCCACTTGGCACCAGTCTAGTCATGGTCTTCAACTTGATTTAACACAACATGTCTTCAAAACAAGCTCTTGTTTACTATGTACCTGACTTTTTATTTGTCATCTGGCATCTGCAAAACCATGCTGCAGCAGTCTTATATCATAATGACCTGTTTAAACTCAAGAAACATTTTCACATCTGACGTAGGAAACAGAACTCTTGTGCAGTGTGATTGAATCCAGAGACATCAGCCCTCCCTCTCTTTCATTTCTTTCCACTGTGATGTTTGAGACGTGGAGCCCGGCTAATTCCTATTAGTCATGAGAGGTTACATGAATGATCCTTTAAGCCAGGTGAGGAGAGAGAAGGACAACGGTGATATTCAGACACAGGTTTTGGTTTCCAGACCATCTCATGTTTTCTCTACGTCATGTTAACACTGCTATTTGATACATTGGGCAAAGTAGACATATTCATTACAAACAACTGGTACAGCTTCTAACACCCCTAGCTAAGATCCAGGCCTAGATAACAGATCAGGGAGAGGCAGTGGATGTCTTGTTGTTGTCTAAGCACTGTCATTATAACATTTAAAGGACAAAATAGGATTGCATGACTGTGCTGGGCCTGGTTACAGTGTCAGCCATCTTGCATAGAATACCTGTGGAAGACTCATGATTCAAGATACACAGATCAAATTGCAGAAGCTTTAGGAAGCTTGCTATGGGTCATGTGACAATTTCCAAGGGAGGCCTAAACTTTTCTCTTTTTTTAACGTCTAGGCAGGGTAGTCCATATGCTACGGTTACCACTTTCTCTTTTAACAATGTATTCATTCATTTTCCACACCCACCCTATTGGTTCGGGGGTCAAATATCTGAAGGCCAAACCACAGTGTGCAGTTTGATAAGACATGGGAAAACAGGATGGAAAAAAAAATATCTCCAGTCAGTCACACTAGGATGAATGTATTTACAGTCTTGCCCGGGCCATTAAAGTGTTAATCACTGCGAAATCCATGTAATTACCCCTTTGTTATTTTAACAGTAATTTATTAGATTTCTTTCCACCTGCTTTGTTCTTTTCTAATCCACTGCTAAGAGAATCAAGAGCCAAACAAGTCAAAACAATTACTCATGCTCATTGAAAGGGATGATATAGCAGCATATTTTCTCTCTCTGCCGCTTCCTCAGTGAAACTGCATTTGTGCATATCTATGCATGGTTGGTCAGCCATATAGATGCTCATCTGTGTCTTTCATCAACTTGACAGCTTTTTTCTCCTCAGAAAGATAACATTTATTATAAGCGTAAGCAATACATATTGGCCTGGAGTAAGTTTGTGGCACATTCTCGCACCTCATAATCACAGCTGTCTGCAGTTAAGTATCCCATATGATCTATTGACTCCATTTTTATTCACTACATTTCTACCCTGGTAGGTAAAAGCAAGACAGTTAAGCACAGAATGCAGAGCAGTCATAATTCATATAAAGAGCAAAGGATTAAATAACAAATGTGCTTAATGTTAAGCGCAGAAACAAAGCAAATTTTGTTAGAATTATGTCTTTGTATTTTTACTCAGCCAAATGCAAAACAAAGAGCAGAGAATTGCATTGGATTTTAACTTATTAAATGCAAATAAAAACATAATAATATGTTGGGTGCTGTTAACCACTGATAGCAGTGTAAACAGAGAGACATTCATAACACATATAATGGTTGATTTATGTAACATTGTTTTAAGTATACAGTATTTCTCATTGTGGTATGGTTCTGTTAACCTTCATTAAAATAAATCATTTGTGTTGGTGCAATATGCAAATTAGGCCTTAAGAGAGTTCAACCTACAGTGTAGAATAAGAATGGAAGGGGGGGACACAAATATAGGAAATTCATGTTTTATTAATTATGATTAAGATAATATATGATAAGACCAATTTTACTCCTCTTCATAAAATAAATACAAGGGTGTAATATCTCATGAGAGAAACCACATTCTTTAATTTATCATGAAATGAGCTTTTTTACGGTAACTGCCATTGTACCATGGGATTTCATATTGTGTTGTGCTCTATCCTCATATTTTAATCACTCTTTGGGAAAAGCATTTTCTTGCCCCCAGCATTATGCTAATATTTATTTTGGTTTGTATTCCCCTACTGTTTACAGCAAATACGCTCAGGTCAAATGAGTCATTACTAATGTGATCACGTTTCATATCATTTTCTTCCTTTTTTCTATTTGTTTACAGTAAACTGAATACTTACTAATATTTAGAAACTATGCATGTTCTGACATTTAAGCAAATTCCAGGTTGGGATATGTAATATTTTTAAAGAAAGAAAAAGGGGGAAAAACATTCACTGTTAAAAAAGAAGAGTAATGAACATAAAAATTCTCTTGTGGTCTACAGAAGCCATAACATGATAATCTCACATTGTCAGTCTATCCCTCAAAACAACAAAGCCTAATTGTCATGTGGTTTTGTGACATTTGTTTGGCTATATAGAGGAGACTTGCCAGTTTTGCCAAGCCAGTATGCCATATGGCTTGAGCTGGTATGTCTCACAAGTGCCCCTTGTCGTATCCCAGACTAGTGGCTTTCGATTACCTAGCTGTGGCAGTTCCTTTCCCAAGCTGCCAGTACTTCTGGCAGATTATAATAAAGATGACTCTTTCACAGTGTGAACTGCTTTCTCATGGCCTTGAAAGCAGACGTGCACACATACACAGTGCGCTCAGGACACATATTCCACATCACTGTACTCTCCTCATGCAAAATACACTCACATATCACTCCGTGTTAGCAGCAGACTGAAGCTGAGCTGGGCTGTGTGGAGGCTGACTGCTTAAAAGTGAGGATTAATAGATATTTATATTTTATTATGTTTTTTTTATGAGTCACAGAATAATTTCTTCTGGGAGATACTGAAACATATGTCAACCCCTATCCTCTTCCAGATATAATTCAATTTGACTTTAGACACATATATCAAATGCTATTAACATCTAATATCAAAAAGGAAAATCCAGGCATCCAACATTCATCAGGTGAAAGCTCACATGTAGGACTGTTTAGAGCATTATATTAGGAGTGTTGAGTGACAGGTATTATGTGACAACTGGACGCTGATGCAAAATGATTTTACCGAACTGTTAACGGCAAGCAAAATATACAAGCCTATTTTTATGTAGGAATGTGACAGTTGATTTGGCCTTATAAAAGTTAGCTCGGGTTTTAAATATCTTAGCATTTCTTTTCGCTCTTATTATGTAGCATTTACAAATATTATCTACAGTGTGTGGCTTTTTTGGCAGAAGTCAATTTTTGACTGACTTGTGTTACATCACTGTCAATTCCATGCGTTTGTTCCAAGCTGATATTTGGTGAACCATATTCTTGGGTGAAAAACTGCTTGCAACTTGGGACTAATTGTTGGAAAGTCTGCAACTGCAGATTCCCTTCTTCTTCTCCTACCAATCAGCAACAATAGGCTCCAATCAGTAACCTACCCACAAACTCAAACAGTGAGATACATTAGCCAGCAATCAACTTCCTGACTGTGGTAACCTGCCACCATCCTCAGCCAAATGACTCACCTCAGTGAAAGAGCATCACAACAGCTAGGACAATATGCTTCAAAGGCAATGACAATGGCTATTCTACAACTATGGGCTGCAAGTGTGTGTGCGTGTGTTTGTGTGTGTTCCGCAGGTTTTGTTAAACCCGTCACACTACACTTGGCTCCTGGTGTTGCCAGTAATCAATACAGGCCTGAAATCACCTACTGTTACCCGCCTCCCATACTGCCTGTTTTGTCCCTGACTTAATAATGAATTAGATCCCCCTTCAAATGCAGCAGTGACTCTCCAGCCTCTTGTCAAGCACACACACACTCCCACACCCCCAACACACACAAACTGAGGTAAGTGAATAATTGCTAAATGTATGTAACCAAAACCTATAAATACATACATAATTGTGTGCTGTATCCTCTGAGCTTTGCAAACATAGTCAAAGAATGACTTTGAACGTGCACTTTTAAAGAGCTAACCAAATGGCACACTCACATACACACACTCATCCAGCAAACATCAAGGGTAACATTTCTATTGCATTTGCTAATCACTGATCAATAATTCAGAGGCCCCTCTCAACTCGAAGGGTCCCTGGCTTCCTGCAACATATGGCAGCTGTATGCAAGTATGTATTTGCATGTTCATGCATGTGTGTGTGTGTGTGTGTGAGCCTGTGTGTGCCCTTGTCTGACATCTTTTATCTGCCGTTCAGGTTACAGGCTGCTTATCACAGAGGCCTGTCTGCTATGAAGGCTGAACATATAGAGAAAATGAAAGTTTAAGTTGTTTTTCAGAACTTGATGTTGTTCCATCCCACCCCTACACTGTTACATGTAACGATGGAGAGTCTAATGCCAGTTATAACAGCCAGCCCAGTAATTTGCTGTGTAAGTTGACACGATGGTTATCTGTGTACAGGGCACCTTTCATTTCCTCCCGGGCTTTGCTTCAATTCATGCTGTTGTTATCTTTCTTGCTAGGTCTTTTGGTAATTTGTTCAGCATGGGTTGACTCAGTAAAGGTCTCCTGTTCCATCCTCACCACCCAACCCCAAACCTCATTTATTTATCTCAAGAAAATTCTGATTAAATGACTTGTATCTCTTATATCACACACTATTCTTTTCTGTATAAAACACTGTATGGGAAGTTTGAGGCAAGTGACCACTCCCAATTGAAAAACTTTGTAAGCCTTGTCTTAAAAAAACAAAAAACTAGCAAAAAATAAAGTCAAAAGAGCAGGCAAACTACCCTGGACTTTCCAATTTTGTTTTCATCCATTTTATTTTTTATTCCCTTGCAACTCTTGCAAACTGGATAATTCTCTCTGAAACTTTCCTAAACTTTCATTTTCATCCTGGTCTTCCTCATCATATGTTGAAAGCTAAGGAACAGACAAATAGATGCAGACCATATTCAAATGTACATCGATTTAGAGACACATTCTCCAGTGTTTTTTCCACACTTTTTATTATTTTTCAACATTGTATGTTCATACCGATGACATCCAAACTGTGAAAGAACATGATGATGATGGTTTTTGGAATAGCACTTGGGGATTCCTTCTAAATTCTTGAGATTTTTTGAACTGACTGACCTTCTTTTCTTCTACTAATTGTTAATGCCAAAATATGGATTTGTACAGTAGTTGTAGCAGCACTAGTAGAGCTATTGGCGCTGTACTCACCCTTCTACTGTACAAGATATCCAATGGTCTAAAGCAGGGGTCTTCAACATTTTTCAAGCCAAGTACCCCCAAACTTCTGGAGAGATGGAGCTGGTAACCACTATTATATACATTACATCATATAAATGATGTTTTATATAAAACTGGGCTTAATGCCATGTAGAAACCTTGTTACTGTGCATACTAAGTACTAATCTATTCAAATAACACAGGTTCAAATATGAATTTTTTTATTTATGTTTTAATTTTAAACATCGTAATGTGTCGTCAAAGATAATTAAATTTTCAGGATAAATGGTGGAACAAATCATTAAAAACTATATCAAAAACGATCTAATCAACCAAAAATTTCACAACCGCTCTGCAGTACATCTGCAGTAAGTTCTTGTGTGTGGGGGTGTGTGTGTGTGTGTGTGTGTGGGGGTGTGTGCGCGAGTGTGTGTGTGAGTAAGGCTACCTCATGAACCTGATAAGACAATGCCATGAGTGCACAAAGCTACTTTGTATGATCTAGAATATAAAACATGTTTTGTATTTTTTGTTTTTGACATAATTCCATACAAGTTTTTTCACAAATTGGATGCCTTCAGTATTAATGTATGCTGTTAGAAATACAGTGGTGCCCCGGGTAACGAACGGTTCTACCAACAAAAAATTCGGGTAATGAAAAAAATTTGGCTAAAATTATGTCCCAGCTAGCGAAAAATTTTCAACTTACAAATTTCGTAACCCGTAAAATTTCGGGTTAAGACTTTCTTAATTCAGGTTATGAATTTTTCACCTGATTTTTTCACTTTTTTCACCTAAAAGACTGCTTCATTTTGTGTTTTTCATCATGGGGCCTGAGAAAAATGTCTGTCTCCGTCTGCATGTCTGTATGCCTCTCCCGGTAAGTGTCTTTATAAATCAATAAATGTGCACGTACGGGTGTGTAATACAGACTTTATATGGGAGTTTTCGTGGGTCCAGAACGGATTAATTGGTTTTTAAATGTATTCCTTTGGAAAAACTCGCTCCGGCTAATGAATGATTTGCCCAATGAACGGGACGCCGGAACAGATTAAATTCGTGACCCGGGGCACCACTGTAATAAAAATAAAGAAAAGCAACTCAAGTAGAATGTGTGTCCAATCTTTTGAGTGGTAGTGTAACTGCACATGTGGTTTAAATTTAGCAATAAGCAACATTTTACTTCTTTAAAGGCCAATAAGAGCTAAAAAGTACTATCAGATTTTCCTGGTATGAAGTTTTGGCGAGCGTTCTGTTTTGTTATGTTGTTGCATCTGTGTGTTCACATCCATTGCCTTTTGAAGAATGACTCTTCTCAGGCCTGCCTGTATCATGCTGCGTACATGATAAATAGAGAGAGATGGTCTTAGTCGTTCATAGGAAGACCAACCGTGACCCTGCAGCTCCCCCATGGTACTACAGTACTCGCCTTTGTCCTGGAAACAAACAACAATAAACCATGCTTTGAAAAGTTTTGAGCAGTGTGATGACAAGAGGTTTACAGCAAATAGAAAAAGAACAATGATTATAAAAGTTGGATTTTCTTGTTTGCACCACGCGAGGGAAGTTCAATGAAAATAGCAGGGATTTGATGACTGTATCACACTTCCTTTGTCACATATGGTTAATCACAAATAATTAGTGCCGATAAACTTATGAGGGGATAATCACTAACCTTCTAATGTGGTCTTCTTGGATCACTGCTTAAATCACTCCTCGGAGACAATGTGGCAAGAAAAAAATAGAAAAGCATTTAGACCGATAGAGGAAGTAAGGGAACAGCATTATGAAACTGAATGAATGAATCTCATCCCTTATTTATTTATTTTCTCCCTGCCGCGCTGCTCTATTCTTGGGCTAATTCTAATGAAGAGGCCTCAAATTACTTCATTTAGAGCGAAGTTAATTGGGTTTGGTCCTACACGACTGCACTTCCTGCCTGGTTTCATTCCCTTCTGATTTAAACACAGAGCGAGGGTGAGGGGGTGCCAAATCTGAAAGAAAACACAGATAGAGAGGAAGATAACAGTGAGTGAGATGAGAAGAAATGAGTGAATAAGAGGAAGTGAAAAGCATAGAGAAGCACAGAGGAGTAAGGGGCTGGGGGCCCTCATATCAGGTGCGTCACCCCCGTTAGCCCAGGACTGTAATTAGATCTGGCAGCTACCCCATAATGATAAATGCTGGGATGATGAATGGAAATGCAAATGTGTGTGAAGTAGCCCCAGCCATCAAAGGGGGAATATCATTAACACTTTCCTCCTGTCAAATCTATCATTGTCAAGGGTGGCTCCCTGCGTTCCCCATGTCCCACCAGCTACACAGGGCCAGTCGAGGAGTTAAGGAGGAGGACGTGGTGAAGGCAACGATGAAGAGCGTAAAATAGAGAGTAGACATATGGTACGGAGATGAATGAACAACGCGGAGTTCATAAGAAGTTACACTCAGGAGTTGACTGTATTATTCTAATGACACACAGAAGCAGACTGTTAACTAAACAACAGAAAAAAAAAACAAGTTGAAATGGAAATTATTATCACTAGAACCACAAGGAATTGCCATGTAGCTAAAACACCCAAATGAGTCAAATTTATACAAGCATGATTTATAGTCTACTTATATATCTTAAGTCCTATTGTATTTTGGTCTCTGTTTTTGTAATTAAAGTATCTTTAAGACATGAATTCAAAAGAAATGTATCAATCAATTAAAGGGCAATTTGTTTGCAGTCACCCACTCCAGTACATGTAATATGCCACCAACAGTTAAACCAACAGCCTGCAGCATTCTGACATGCAAAAAATGAAGATAAAGAGCAACTTTAAAATAGCTCAGAATTGGGTGTAAATGTGCAACAACAGAAATGATAAAATAAATAATAAAAAAATAATTAAAAAGAATAAAAAAGACAGTAAAAGCAATAAAGGAGCTGCAGTGGAATCTTTTAAGACCATCATTTAAAAGTCTGATTGGAGATAGAATGAATGAGTTGTAACGATTTGTTTTTGTCAAGGGAATGAGATAACACCAACCTGAAGATATCAAAGTAAAAATCACTTCATATGGATGTCAAGTCAGTCTAAAATAACAATAAAATTGTCATTAGACTAAATTATCTGATATGTGTTTGGTTCACTAATCTCTATCTGTTATCCATCCAGGTATATAATGATTTCAATAGAGGTAAATTTTACCCAGTGAATGTCATACGTACAGTATACTATGTGTGTTATGCTACTGTATGTGTGAGTGAGAGCTCTGATCTAACAAAGGAAGGTTTCAGTATTTAAGCATAGTATAGATTACCTCACATTCCTTAATAACAGAAGAGATCAGCATTTCTCATAACTAGAAAAAAATAAAGAGGGAGTTACGTAAAAGGGATGGTGCCTACATCTTCAAGGATGTTCTCACATATTTGTTGATCTTTAATCTCTTGACAGAACACTCAGTCCTAAATGTCACAGTTGGTTTCAACCAGTTCTGTAGCCTTTGACACTGTTTGACACAAGTTACATAGGTGAGCATGTACAGTAGATACAGAGCACAAGGTTATTTGGGTACACACATCAGTGATACTTCATTATACAAGACACATAGTGAAATCACTCTTCCAGTATAAATGTACATTTTTTATTTATTTTTTAAAATGCATTTATATAGACTAATATGTGCAAAACACCATAATTTGAGGAAATATGCAAGCAATGCACAGTTGAAAAACAGTTTTGGGTAAACCCATTGGAGGTTCTAGTATTACATACTGTATGCCTTTACGAAACATTTTCTTACAGTTACAAAAGCCCCCATGTACAATTCACTTATTTAACTTTGCCCTGTATCATACTGATTTTCTGCACTTGCATGCATACATATTACACTCAAATTCCTACAGCTTTCCACACTTTGCCATTGCATCTTTAATGTTTAAAATGTCAATTTTCCAACAAATATGTGTTTTTGAGGAAAAAAATGTGGCCATTTATTCCAGGCTATATCCATTAGCAGGGATTGGCAGGTGACAGAGGTAATGCAAATAACCAACAGATGTTTTTCCCCCCCTTCTCTGTCTCTCTGACTCCGATCCCCTCTCCTCTAGACACCTGCTACATCACTTGAGCCTGTTGTTCTTTGCCCTTGCCAAGTCCCTACACTGTGCCAAAAGAGAGGCAGCACTTTGCATTCTCGGCAGCTAGGCTTTTACTCACATTATACTGGATTTGATTACAGTGTACGTGCGTTCATGTGTCCACAGCTCTTATGCTAACCACATGTGTTTATGTGCTCACACATGTACCTGCCCCGTCAATGTATTCTTGTCGGACCTCCCATCCTTATGTTTGTCTGCCTGTACATGTGTCCACCAGAAACACTCACATCAGTAAGTGAGTGTTGTAAATGACGCCTGTCTGCCCTATTTTTTTTTTTACCCAAATGCAATAACTGAATTGACCTCTGAGTCACAGACACGATCCAATTACCTGCTCAAGGACAAGTGTGTAAGTTATACATGAGTAAATCTCACACCATTAGTCAAAGAAACAAAGCTGTGCAAGCTGTTTTGACAGCAGTACTTATATCACCTTTGTAGTAAATTGAATAAACAAAGTTTTTGTGTTTCTGGTAAAAAAAATTCTGAATGGGGATTGTGTATACAGTGATAAGGAAATGTTAACAGTTACGTAAGCCACATAGTTATATCATAAGCAAGGAAACTATTACTGTTTGAAAACTGTGAAAAAACACTGTTTCAATGTAAATTCATGTCTGTATTCTAATATGATTTACAGCATAATAAAAAAATTTTCCCCCATCACAGCAATTTTCCATGTTCACAAATCTAGGCCACAAATTGTCACAAATGTGACAAATGTCAATATGACTGTAAAGACTGAGATTACATTGGAAAAAAAATCTGACATATATGTGATTTAGGACCACATACTGAAATGGACTAAAATAAGTAGACATTCTTCACAGTTTGTGCAGAGTTTCATTTCTAAGAATAAAACTGATCTGAGTCACATTTGAGCCAAAAAATATATATTTAGGCAACTTTTGCCTGCCATTTGAATGTAGCCTAATGTTTAATTGTGACAAGGAGGTGGTGGGGGGTAGAGATGTAAATCAGCGAAGCAAGCAGTGGTGTCTTTTACAGGGGTTGTATGAGCCAGGGCAGCTTTGTCTGACACCTTGCACTGAATTATTGAGTGGAGGGGGGAAAGAAGCAGAGAGGAGGACGGCATGACATTAGTGCTTGTTGTTGTGGCTGCTGTTCAGCCTTGCTTATAGGTGTACTGAGATGGTGTTTGTGTGTGCGACAGTGTATGCACATGACAATTATGCAGGTAATGAAGTTACTGTCTTTCAGGTTATTTGATACATATAATGCCTGTCTTAAAAGCATGTGTTACCTTTCAAAAGTTTAAGGAAAATTGTTTTAAGACGGTGTTATGTAATACTTTTCGCATTTCCACTTGAGTCCTACATTTACCTTACTTGATGACTGCAAAAATTTTCTGCATGCCTACACATACAGTAGCAGTTCTTTCAATTGCTGATACTGAGCATTTGAATGTGACCAAAGTCAATACAAGAAACATGCAAAACTATCACAGGGTATTCCCATTTTATGATGCTGTAAAAATGTTGCCTCACTCAGACACCCCGCTATCCTCTTCCTGCTATGACCCAGACACTGATCTCATCTGCAGTAATAAGGGGGGCCTCTTAGTCCTAATCAAATCACTCATTAACTATTTAGCAGCTCAAAAGTTCATTGTTCCATTAAGATTCTGTGGCAGCTAAACCACTTAAATTAATCACACACATTTATGCAAACACCTACAGCAGCAAGCAAATGCATGTACACATGCATATATGCAGTCACAGAGCGACACAGCAACTTTAGTGAAGCCAAATTAGAGTACAAGGGTGGGGGTGGTTGGCTTGTGTGCAGCTTATAAATAATTTGGTCTTGAGGCGACTCTGCTTACTGCTGTCTGCAGGTGACTAAGAGGTCATCTGGGCAACTAGAATTAGGGAAGATCAACATCAATCAACCAAAACAGGTTTAGAATTCTTTACATCCTACAGGCTGGTGCAATGTTGAAGTATGTCATAGTAATATAGTATGCAACAAAATGTGTGTGATTTGCAAAAGCATATGCATGTGGATATTTTGTTTTATGCCTCATTGTTTAGATGTTGCTTCCTTTAATGTTGTTTATTGCCATCAACACATTAAATTCTAAACAGTCAAAGATGGTAGTTGTCAAAATTGTTTAGTGGAGGCTAGTTCTAGTATAAAGCAATGCCCTTTGCACTGGCTCGGTTAGAGGGTAAGGGATTCTCTCAGTACACTGCTGTATACTGTCAGGTATGATGCGAATGGAACTGACAGGAGCTGTAAAGCAGTGTCTTTATTCACCTGTCCAGCCTTCATGTGTGTTTATGGTCTCAGTGTGTGTCTGTTAGTATATGTCTGTGTGTGAATGTTCCAAGTGCAAGGTGAAACATTTCTGACACAGCAGAGGGTTAAGAGACATACACAACATGCATACACATTCTGTTCTGTACCTTCCCTGTCTTGTTTGTGTTATAGAAGAGGACATCTTGAGAAGAGTTTTGATGGACTCCTCTATTTAAATCTTTCATGGGCAAATGTCCACTGAGGGATAATATACTGTGTCCTAAGGACATAGCCTCAAGCTAAACACTCTCCCACTGTATGTGTCCACTACAGTATTACAATGAATTTTCTTGTTCATAAGTCCCCTTGTCCCCAGAAGAATGCCCTGTAATGGAATGGGCTTGCACCTGCAAGGCCCAAGAGTAAATATGAACTAACAGCAATAGAAGTTAAGGAGACATGAAAGACCATTTGTCATTTCCAATAACAGACCATGTAACAAGCACAATGACCAGTGTTCTTTGTTTTTAGGCATGACTTATTTAGCGATACATGTTTCTGAGCCCAAAGAGATTTTTTTCTAGTTTTTTCTAACTTAATAAAAAAATGATCCAGGCAACTTACCAATGCTTTTGTGAATGTTTAAGGAGCAGCATTATGCATTGTGAGTAAAATATAACTGCCACATAACAAATATCTAGTTGAAGATATGTTTTTTATATCCACATATATGCACTGTATCTTCCAACCTACTACTATCATGTTTTTCCACATTATCTATGAAAACTCATGATGAACCTAAAGTAAATACCTAGTATACCTTTTAATGGTGCTGGCTATGTTGTTGGCAAACTAGCTAGTAGCCAATCATTTGCGGCGGACCAATATAAATGATTAAATAGGCGACCTACCAGTCAACACTGCTTTACAGCTTCACAGTTGTCAACCTAGTATGTCTTTTCTTTTTTACCTGTACCAGATGCTGCAGGAATCTGAAATGGAGGCTGAATCTTCTCAGGCATGGTTCCTATGGTTAGATAAGCTACAGCTCTGTAGTAGCTATCGCTGTGACTGTTTTCAAATCTGTGAGTGAGTGCCTCTGCTCATTGTAAGCTATGTTGACTGGCAGGTCACCAGTGTTTTGATGCATATTGCACATTTTCTGTTCATCCAATAAACATCATTTCACTGCTAAAATATTACTCTCTCCATCAGTTATTTGATATAACAAAATGAAATTGCTGATCCAAAAACCTACTGATTTATAAATGAAAATAATAGAAATTGTCAGGGGTGCCGAAACTTTTTCATACCACTGTATAAAGTAGCAGAAACGTAATATTTTGTGGTGTACTACAAATTCCTTGTCTTTTCTTTCATGTTGTTCCAATCAGTGGTAATGCTTACACTAAAACCCTGTAGTTTTCATAAATCAGATATTACAAAACTACTGCCTGTACAAGTAGAGATCACTGGAGTCTTCTGGTCATTAATGACGACAGTATTTTTTCCAGGTTTGTCCAACAGAAGATAAAACACATAAATGCCTGTGCAGACCTGATTTTGGTTTATTATAAAGTAGAATATTGTAGGTGCAAATTAGCAATTGAGTTTAAAAATGAAGAATACACAAGATATTGAGGAAGGAAGTCAAAGTGATGAGTGATATATTGTATGGAACTGTGAGACAATTTCTTCACTTAGACATCAAGAACTTTAGAAAAGGTTGATGACATCTCCCAGTGATCAAATTTCAAAAACAGGCATTGATGTAAAAGAGACCAAACTACAAAGACTTTTATCCCTCTTAGCAACAAAACCACAAATGCACACAAAAACTCAGACACCAACACTCAAACATGTGCACACAAACAATGCACACTCCTGATTCTCTGGGATCTAAGCTTTAATGTGACGTCATCTTAAGTCTGAAAAGCACAAGGGTCTCAGCCAAGACTCTTTGCCTGCAGCTGCAGACATCTTGTCAGGCCCACAGGAATGTGCACACACACACGCACACACACACACACCCCCACCCACACACACACACCCGCACACACCCCCACACACACACGCACGCACACACATACACACACAGAGTGAAAAAAGATCCTTTTCAAATAGGCAATAAAAGGTGGGTAAACAGAAACAGTACTCCAGTAAAAGTATTGTTGTGTTATCATTATAAATATAAGTACTTGAGTAAGAGTACAAAAGTGCCTCAGAAAAACTACTCAAGTAGTGAGTAAAGTTGTAAGATGCAATTTACTGGACTTAATGTATTGCCTTCAAACATGAATTTTTGTCATTTTTGTTACTTTTTGTTGGTTTTGGTTGTTAATTTTGTTCGTTTTTTAACTTATTTTTTTAGTTTTTTTTTTTACCAGTGTTGTTCCTTAATTTGTTAATTTTGACCAATTTTTCTAATTATTTTTTGTAGTAATTTTTATTAACCCTTTTTGATTATTTTGTTCATTTTTGACAACATTTTCTTTATTTGGTCGACTAATTGATCAGTTTTGATTATATTCCTTTTTTCACTTATTTTGTTACCTATTTTGTTCATTTGGTTATTTTTGTTAATTTGTTAATAACTACTCAAATACATACTATGGAGTAAATAGACTTGAGTACTGACCACCTTTGCAGGCAATATGCACAGAATTGGCACCTAAGCAACATAAAAGGGTGACACACAAATAAAATATAGCTTATGTCGCATCTGTGGACTTCTTCCTTGCTCTTTTGTCTTTCTGGAGCACATTGCAGGTTTAAAAGTGTGTCTCCATCTTGCACACACATAAACATACAATAATGCACACATTTTAAAGCCTCTGTGTTCACTACCATGTCCACTCCTGTAAAGTTTGCCCCCCTTATTGCTACACACATACACTTATAGACTTACAGAGAGTGTATCCTATATGGGGTCCTACTGTATATCCCCTTTTCGAAATGTGTGAATCCGATATAAAGAGTGTAGTGTGTAGCCCTGAGGACAGCAGCGGACAGTGAGAGCAACACAGCTCAGCATGTTTGCTGCAAATCCAATTATTACTCCCCACCTTTGAATTCAGGAGCGGATCCACAGAGTCCTAAAGCAATTATGAGACTTGGTGAAGGTGGGAGAGAAAGACACACAGAATGAAGAGGCAAGAGTGACAGAGACGTCGACCAACAGGTTAACTCTGTTTTTGGATTTGGGATCTGAAATATGTCATCATATCAAAGTGAGGGTTTCATTAAAGGAGACATTGAAAAAATGTCTTTTCTTACATAAAACAGGGCTGGTGGCTTAAAAATATCAAATATATTGGCCTCAGTCAGTCCTCCAAACCCACCACAACCACCCAAACTATCCTGACACCCTGGGACAATGTTACAGGGAGTTAGCATGAAGATACCCATCACACAGGCAGGAAAAGGGTGTAGTTGACAGGATCTCATTTGTGCAATGAAATTTAATATAGTACTGAAAACAAGGAGTACACAGACATGGTAGAATGAATGATGTATTTTAATCTGAAAATTAAAATACACATTCTAGAGACGTGAGAATTTAATTCAGTCATTGAAGGGGTATAATATGTCTCCTTTAACATGTTGTAGACTGTTGTTGTGAATTCACCCTAACCCCCTTCCGAAGAGGCCTACATATCTCACTAATGCCTACTGATGCATAGTCTACAAATACCAAGGATTGTAATGAAATAAACTATGCGTGACAGAAATTGTGGAAGTTATTTGCTGATTCCAGTATGTTCGATTTTACTGCATTAAACAAGAATGACACAGATAAACATGAACTGTTAGTTCAGTCATATGTCCACTATCTTTACATTTTAATGTGGTCATGCAGCTCTGTCTCTTGTAGATTGGACCAAAAATGTGCTTTATGAGGTTGCCGTAACATTGACCTTTGACAACCCAATCCTAAGCTGGGTCCAAGTGAATGTTTGCACCAGATATGTAGATATGTTTGGACATAGCTGAAAAACGACAAAAATAGTTTTTGCCGTTTATTTTATCTCTCTTTCTCCTTGCGTGCATTTATTTTGCTAGTATTAGCTTGTAGCTGCTCAGTAACATTACACAGAACAAAATCCAGGAAAGAAATTTCACAGTTTTGAGCTGGATCCAAAAGCTGAAAAGTAAGCACAGGCATAGAAGGTACAAATACACAATACATACAGTACACCTGTCACATGAATGGCCTGCATGCTTGTGTGTGCTGTAACTAGAGCATTACATCTACTGCACCACACTGTGACAATTGGTCATTTTATGGAGATACACTTTTGTGGCAGAAGATGCAAGAAATCTTTCATACACTACCACTGTGGAAGATTTGACCATTGAAAATTATACCAGCGCTGGGTAATGATACTCAGCAAACTATTTGAGAGAAATATGTGCAAAAGTAATACCCTGTCCTTCACATTACCATGAAGGCACAGAAACCAAGATAAATTCTTCCAATATAATTTCAAATATTATTATTAATAATATTATAATTAAACATGAACAAATCTTTTATGGTTGTTGAGGAGTGACTGAAATATTTGCAAAGTTGCAAAAAGAAGACTAAACCCATAAATGTTCCCACATATATACAATGGTATCTCAGACAACAAACTCTTCTGACAATGAAAAATTCGGATACCGAAAAAAAAAAAATGCAAAAAATTTCACTCTGACAACGAAAATTAATCGGTTAACGAATAGTCACTTCCGGGTCTCGGCAAAGCTAACAGTTTTCCTGATGTTACCATCAGTTGGTATTGCTATGTCAACCACAACGGCTTCCTCTGCTGTTTGTCCACCACCACAATGTCCCGTTGGTTCACCATTACCATTCTGTCAGTCTGGATCTGGAAGTCCCACAGGATCTTGGCTCGGTCATTCTCTACCACCATTGGAGATGTTTCCCACTTTGATCTTGGGGTTTCCAGTCCATACTCTGCACAGATGTTCCTGTACACTATGCCAGCC
>JAQQAE010000045.1:0-50305 GCA_029823295.1 Pseudamia nigra | reverse complement strand
ATTATCCAATGGGAGGTTCGTACCTATTTGCTTAGTTAAATCCAGGTCGTGACCTTTTTTTTGGCCAGGCAGTGTATAACTCACTATCCAGTTAACAGTGCAATATTATTTATTCTATGTATTTATTTTTAAATTATTTTCAACATTGTACATTAATAGTGAAGACATCCAAACTATGAAAGAACATGTATGGAATTATGTAGTAAACAAAACGATTTTCAAGTCCCAAGTGAGTTCATTTGAACTTTCTTAATGTGCTTTAGACCATCAGTTGCCGTGGAGAGGTGGGCTCAGAGTCAATAGCACTATTAAAACTAGTACAACTACCATAGAAATCCATATTATGTTTCTTGTCATATTATGTCAAAAAACAAGGACCATCCTAGGAAAGGACCACTCAAGGACTACCTTGGTTGCAAAAACAATGTTTATTAGAATTACGAGCCTCAGAAACCAGAGACAATCCTGATGAGAGCCACTTTCATCATCCTGGTTGATGCTTTTGCTGAACATACTGGAGAAAACATTCAAAGTTATTGAATTTTTTTGGATTGACTTGTAATTTGATTTGTGTTTTGCTTGCTGAAAATACTTGTTATGGTCTTGTACTGTATCTGAGTTTCTTCCTCGCATTTTTATGTGCTACATGTCTGAATTAGTGCTTTCTAGCTTGTGCTATGTCATCATTTATCAGAGATTACACACAAAGTCCCCACTGGTGAGGACCCTTTTGTTGGACAGGTTAAAGTTCTTTTTCTGTAACTGTGTGTTTTTTGCTACAATTTGCAATTCACTGAGACATTGGCCTAAACTCTAATGAGTCTTTCTCTTATTGAACTGAATAACGAGAAAGTTTTCTGTGATATTGCATAATGACAAATATCTCTGTCTAATAGCTGCCCAGACATGTCATTTATTCTTCAGGTTATGTCAAGTCATGTAAACAAAAGCTACTGTATATGACCTTCTGCTCAGTGGGTGAACTGTTACTGTAACAAAAATATCCTAATTTTCTCATATTGCAGCTACTTTGTAACATCTTTTTAGCTGAGTGAAGACAGATAAAAACCCTGTCTGCTGGCTGTGGGTGTAATTGTATATTGTCAGCCTTCATGACATACAACACAGAGATTAGATATGTAGTGAGGCTGCTCTGACTCAGCGCTTTGGAGCTTTCCATCTGTCAGATATAAACACCCACTCACTCTAACACACTCATATACAGTGCAGAATAACATACAGAGAGTTGCTTCTACCTCCTGCTGAAATAAAGATCCACTGTGCAGATGAATATGTATACAGTACATTATGTGCAAAAACAGACATAGAGTTTTTTAGATTTTTTTCATATAGAAAGTTTTAAAATATTGATGACGCTTGATTGAAATACATTGTGACTATGTTTTTTTTTTACCTTACTATTTTTTAATGGCAATATATTACAGGGTTGGGTAATAAAGAGATTAATTATTGTAATTGTGGCCAAAGGTGGGTAGAGTAAACAAAAACAATACAGTATTGTCACTTTATAATTCTATTAACACAAGTAAAAGAATTCTCTCAAAAAAGCTACTCAAGTAGTGAGCAAGTTCAAAGAATAAGATGTATCATAGTGCGTTCAAACAGGCATTTTGTACAATTTTGTTCATTTTCTTGATTTTTTAAATCATTTTGATAATATTATTGCTCATTTGGTTGTTTTTTTGATAATTTTGTTGCTTTTTTGGTTGTATTTTGATCATTTGAGTTGCCTATTTTATTTGTTAGTTTTTTGATAATTTTGTTGCTGTTTGGTTGACTTTTGTTCAGGTGTCTTGGTTGTTTTGTTCATTTTTTAACTTTTAATTTTTTTTTAACACTGTTTAATTTGTTTCTTCAGATTTTGTTCCTTATTTTGTTCATTTTTGTTAACTAACTTGACTCACTTCTTTGATTTGATTTGATTTTTGTATATTTTGTTGCTTTTTTGTTTTTTTTTTGTTCAATTTCTTGATTACATTAGTCATTTTTGTTTATACTGTATATTGTACCATATGTATATTTACTGGATTGTTTTCTTCAATTCAGTTTATTTTGTTACTTATTATGTTGAATTTATAATTTACATGATTATTTTGTTCAGTTTTGTACATTTTTTGATTATTTTGTTAATTTTGTTCCTTATTATGTTCACTTTGTAAATTTTTGCTCATTGTGTTGCTTAGTTTATTCATTTTTGTTAATGTACTTATTTATTTTTTATTATTCAATTTATTAATTTCTTTATGATTTTCAACATTTTTTACTCCTGCGCATTGTCAAATGTAACTCAGTAGAAGTACTGTATATCTTTTTCGTCACAAATGAGGGTACTCTCAGAATTACACCAGAAAAAAAAGGTACTTGAGCGATCTTTTGTATTTATACTTGGGGAAACTCACTGAACATTAAATAAAAATCAAATAAAAAAATTTAAAAATCACAAAATTTAAAGACAGTTTTTTGTGTCTTTTATATTGTTAATATTACTTCATATTTTATTCTTTTTCCTTTTCACATCATTTTTGATTTCTTTTTGCATCTTTTCCATTATATTTATTTGTTTTATTCTATGTTTTTTATACAATTTTTTTCATTTTTTGCACTGTTTTTGTTCCTTTTACTTTTGTTTTTTGTGTGTCTTCATCTTTTCATGTCTTTTACTTTACAAATCAAATAATTATCTGGTTCATTCAGTTTTTACAAAGAACCAAAAGTCAGCCTTTAAACTTTAATAATTTGATGATTTGACGTTTATTAATAATCACAAAGGTCAACTTTTATTTTGCTGTTGGACAAAGTTTACATACTGTAGATTAACCTACAATACATAGGACAGATACATTCATTATTGAATTGTCTTTTCTGTTATTTAATGCCACTAGTGTTGTACAAAGCCTTGTTTCTACACATATACTTAATGAAGAGGATAAGCCGTTTATTGCCACTGAACACTGGAAAACTTGAAACATAAAAATCATGTTCTTTTACCATTGTATACCCATTGTATATACATTGTATCCCCAGTTCCAGTGAAGTTGGGACATTGTGTAAAACATAAAAAACAGAATTAAATGATTTTCAAATCTGATAAACCCATATTTTATTCCCAGAACACGCACACAAGCCCCTGTTGCATTTACAGTCAACAAATTCAGATTGTTTCACAACCTCAACAAACACAGATATGTCACATCCTGAAAACCACCAGCCAGTGAAGAATCACCAGCTTGTTTCAAACTGTTTTTATTGTTTTAGCAGTTATCATCTCTCACTGAGATTGACAATGACACATACAGTTTTGGTAGTTTGAAGTTGTATTGCTAAAACTGATTGCTGTTTTAAGGAGCTACAAGGCAAGAGCTTTGACTTTTTGCCCTCCCTTCACATCCTTTGTCATTTTGTGAATATTTGTCTTTTAAAATGACATACAGGATTAGTGGCTGCCAAAGTAATTAGAAGTCAGAAGAGACATGCATGTCCAGTAAATTTCAATCAAATGTGTCCAGTTGCTGTCACATTTATTTATTTATTTATTCACAGGGCACTTCCCTTGAGATGTCTATGGCAGATTTTATGACAATCTGTCTTAAACATGGAAGTAGGGAAAAGACTGAGCTATTGACAGGCAGTCTGAGCAGCGAAGTAACAAGAGCTGCGTGGGGCTAAAACTAGCGGTGCAGATTAAAGCATATGTGTGCATGTCACAGATTTACAGCGGCTTTTGCAATGTGAGACGGATTTTAGGGTGAAAAAAGAGCTGCTTGTCTATTGTAGCTCAGAGGGATTGTGTTTCTGCACAAAAGGATTTATGACAGCCAGTTACCCCTGGGTGCTCCAGGTGTCAGTAAGAGCGGGGAGCACTGTAGCTTAACATCACTCTTTGACTTTTGTGAAACCTCTGAAAGCTCATTTTCGGAATATGTAATGAAAGAGACTGTTTCTCATGAGGCATGGTGACCACAACTCCAATCTGAGCAGAGTCATGACTGAGTCACAGGACCTGATGTAGTAATGCTGTGACTGAGGAGAAGCCTTACAGTAATTTTGACCCTCAATGCAATTATGCAGATGGATTCACTGAACTGCCTCTTGCAGTTTAGGTCTGAGATGGCAGGTTATTGATCAGCAGAGAGAGTCTAGGGATTAAGAAAGGACAAGTGAGAGTCAGGTGAGATAAGAGAGAAAGGTGCAGACAGAAGATGGAAATGTCTGTCCCCTGGTTTTCAAGAGCGTGTTTTCCCTGTTTTGATCTAGTACGTACTGGCCTTGTTAATCTTCATAGGAACCTACTCTCTGTAAGTCATTATTCGAGTTGGTAGGTTAACTGTGCTCATGCTATAATGATTAATTTCTCTGTAGATGTAAAATGGAAGACCTTGGTTCCTATACAAAATAAGAAAACCTCTAATAAATACTTTTAATCAGTTTGTCAATAACATGTTATATTTAGCTTCCTATGGCAGTGTGCTTTCTTGTTGTATTTACAAGGTGGAAGTGTGAATATGAGCAGCTGACAGCATGTGAATGTCAATGAAAAGATTACTCTCAGTGTGAAATTGAGAATTTGAGATGTATGAGGTGGTTTTGTGTTACTGGACCAAATGGCTTTGACTCACATCAGAGTGTGACCAAAACTGTTGAAGATGGAAGCACCATGCAGTTCTCTCTGCTCATGGAAAGACTGCCCCCTCATGGTGGGAAGAGCAGATGCATGTGCAGCCTGCATAGAGCTGTTATAGGACACAAGCAAAGGATATATGTTTCTCTTTTCATCATGGTAAAGTAAATGTAATGTTCTTTAGTGTGAGTGGCACTTTCCTAGCAGATCTATAGCAGCAAATTTGTACCCACCCCGATTGTAATGTTGTCTAGGATGATTACATGTAGAACTCTGTATCTCTGCATCAGTGCGCACAGATTGAAATTGGGTTTGTAGTAGTAACCTGTAGTCCTCTGCAAATAAACTTTTAGAGATCCAGAGTTTTCAGTGAGAGTGGGATTTATGTCAGTTTAAAATGCTTTTTCAAATTAATTAACATTTTTTAAAGGTCTAAAGACTTAAAGGTTGTTTTAAAAGGTTTTTGAAAAGTTTTTTATTTGTGCATATAAAATATTAAACTCAATGTTGCTTAAATATCAGAGTATGTTGGAATTAAGGTTGCAGCTAACAAATGTCATTGTCAGCTAATCTGCTGATTTTTGATAAATCAGTGAGTTATCTAGTCTACAATATACCAGGACTTGATGAGTGGTGAAACATTTTCAACTAAACACAACTGTCTGCTGCAGGAACAAACATGCAAGAAAACTGTGACCTGGATGATTGAAAACCTTCACAGACAATCATTAAATTATAAAAAAAAAAGAAAAAGAAATAAACCACAAAATACTTGCATTTAAAATGCTGCAATTTGAGAATCTGTTCCTTTTTTATTAAAAAGTCCTATTTTTCTAACACCGAAACCCCAAAAATACATCTTTTTTTTTTTTTTTTACAAGAACTGATTAGTCAATTTATTGCTTAGCGGCTTTAGTTTAAATAACAGAGAACTTACTTATTCATTAAGTTGTTCTACTGCTGCCATAAAGTATGTTGTATTAATAGCGATAGTTCACATTTTTCCCTCATCCAAGTACGAGGCCACGTCATCTAATTTTACAGTGTATATATACAGTGAGTAAAAAAACATTTAAAAGCGTCAGTTCTGTGATCAATAAATGTAAACATGTAGACTATGTTGACCTTATGCTCTTTTTCCAGAAAGGTCATCCTATATAAGTCCTGTTTTATTTGGTGAAATATTATGAATCAAATATAGACTGACTGACGTCCGATAAATGACACCAGGACTGACTCACAGTGGCTCTCATTTGAAATCTTGTTGGTTTGTGTTGGTCATCCATCTGTTGCTTCATGCTCTGACACTCTGTTTTACCATTCATTTGTATTTTCTGTTCATTCTGCCCATGCTCTACAGCTGCTGGATGCCAGGAGAACAAAGGTTTGTCCCTATGTTTGCACCACGTGTTGTGTGCACAACATAGAGTCGCCTTCAGTGTGACGTGTATTTTCAGACACCTGGCAATCCCTTTGCACCAAGTGACCTCCTCTCCTATAAAATCAATTAAATATTTACAGCAGTTCAGCATTCCTCCTTGTTCTGTGAACCCTTATATTTATCTTCCTCTAGAAACACTGTAATCTATGAAGAGTGATTAGTTTGTTTAATTAAGTCACTCCAAATATGTCCAGTGCTCCATTTCCCTGTAGTCCCACAATCCCTACAACTCCAAACTGCCTGTAAAGATTTGAAAAGCTGTTTCCTCCAGTTTAAATCTTGAATGGGTCATTTTCTGGACATGGATTGATCTTGGTTTCTCTCTGGGGATGTCTACGGGGAAAAAAATCAAAAGATACAAGCAAGCCTGAATCAATCTATGACAGAAACTTGATCCTAAATATTGTTCCCCTTAAGCTCCCATACAGCTGCACTCAATAAGATAGACAGTATTTGGCTTTGACAGTCAGGTTGTGATGTTATTCTGGATGCCCACAGATGCACAGACACAAATATAGACAAGGAACACTGTGGCTGTAAGTGCGAAAGAGGATTCATCTGTGCATTCATATCCACCTGTGGATATGGATCATCTAAGTAATAATCATATAAGCTGTATTCCTGTGTGATGCTTTAAGACTTGCAGACCAGGTCCTTATAAGTGGAAGCTCTGTGTTTTAAATTAGAAACTCCAGGCCTCTTAGAATGAGTGTCCCATAGCAGAGACCTCTGCTGTCCTACAGGAAAGCATGTGGTTGGTCCTCTGCTTTCATTAGCAAGTTAATTGCCTTCATTAATTCAGCTCGTGTACAGTAAATAAAGACAGAGTAACCTTTCACAGAACACTAATAAATTAACTTGTTTGACCGCTTGGATATACAATATATTCTGTGGTTAGTGGAAAATGACTTTGCCTGATTTTATCTTTTTGGTAAGTGATTGTATTTTTGATGACATCATGATTATAAAGGATGCGTGCTTCTAATATCCACGTGTTTCCCATTGTGTACCATTTTTCCTCCAACTGTGTGCTCAGAAGTCTTTATGTGTGGTTACCCCAGAAGCAGTGAAAACTGCTTTTTTGTTTATATCTAGAATAACTTTCAGTATTTGTCTGAAATTCATCAGCATCTCCAGATGACCATCCAGGCTCTGCAGGATGAGCTGCGCACTCAGCGAGACCTAAACCACCTGCTACAGCAGGAGAGCGGAAACCGCTCCAGTGCAGAGCACTTCACCACCATCGAGCTGACAGAAGAAAACTTCCGTCGATTGCAAGCTGAACATGACCGACAGGCCAAGGAGCTCTTTTTACTAAGAAAAACCCTGGAGGAGATGGAGCTGAGGATTGAGACCCAGAAACAAACACTTGGTGCCAGAGATGAATCTATTAAGAAGCTGCTGGAGATGCTGCAGAGTAAAGGACTCCCACCAGGGCCAGGCAGAGCATCTGAAGAGGAGGAGCAGGAGAGAGCTAGGCGCATTGCTGAGGCTGAGGCCCAGCTTGGACACCTGGAGGTCATTCTAGACCAAAAGGAGAAGGAGAACATTCATCTACGAGAGGTATGGAATCACCTCAGGTAGGAATCATATCTACAAACTGAGTGCTTTTTATTTTACTGTCACTAGAGGGCAATGCTGAGTGTCACTAAATATGGTCTTACTGCTTTAACAGCTTGATTATATAATGTACAAACTTAACACAGCAAAGCACATCATTTGCATGAACATCTTTGCATCTTTGATGTAAAATATACTGTGTGACTAAGAATAACTTTTAGACATCAGCCAAACTGACACCCCATAATGTCTTGTCTTTTCTACAAGGAACTGCACAGGAGAAATCAGCTGCACCAAGATCCAAGCAAAACCAAGGCCCTGCAGACTATCATAGAGATGAAAGTAAGTCCTTTCAACAGCATGTAGCTGGGACTGTTTAGTGAAATGTCATTAAAAACACTGGCATAATTTTTTAAAAATAATTAACACAGATCAAATTCAATATCCTGCTACGGTCAATTGTGTTTGGGTTTTTTAATGTTGCACACGCAACTCTTCTTTCACTGCATCTGCACACACACACCCTCCTGTTGACGTTTGTGTCTGTGTGCAGCAGATATTCAGACACCTGTTTGTCATTGTGAGCCTCAATGGCTGAATCAGTTATAAACTCATTCACTGTATCTTCTTATACACGGATATGCACACACACTGTGTATCTCCTCACATAACAGTTGTGTAAACAAGTCGCTATTACTGTTAAACATTTCAACTATAGTGAGTCACAGAGGAGGTGCAGCAGCTCATGGTGCCAGACAGAGACATACATTTTGTAATAACAGTGTCCTGTACTTACAGAGAATTTTCTATTTCAAGTCAGATTCTTATTTAAATCAGATTTAACCATTTTCTACAGAATGACATGCAGTACATTTCTGTTTGGTGGTGATTCAGCTTGAGTGATGCTTGAACTAAGCATGACACAGAAGGTTCCTCCAGCAGAGTCCGAGACTCCTACTGTTTGAATGAATGAACACGGTCTGAATAAAGAAAACAATTTTTCTAATGCATGAAGATGCTGGGAAGAGGAGGAGATTATTTACAGGTTGTAGTGGTGATGTGGTGAGCACAGAGCAAGCTGAATGAATGAACGCTGGATCAGTTATTGAGCACTAATTAGATTGGGGAGGAATGAAGTCATAAATGGATTGGACAAGGGGTTGGGACTAAATGTGAGCCTGGTTGAACTACTGTGAATATCCATTTGATTTAAAGCTGATGACAGAGGCCTCAAAACTGTAATGTGGATTTGAATAATTAAATAAAATGTAACAATGAATTGCTCACTGTAGTGTTAAATCATGCAGATGAAGGATATGAATGTAATGTTTGCATCGTTTTGAAACTTCTGAGCTAAATTATGGCTCATTTACATACTGGGACAACACTGCACTTTTTAGAGCCCCAACCCACCGTCATCAAATTGTATTTCTGTGACTTTTCCTTCCTGCATATTCCACTTTACATACATCCATATTCCTTCTTTTTAAGAGGAGTTCAGCTAGAATATAATCTCACATACCAGACATGTTTCCCAACTCCATTAGTGCTGTGCCAGCACAGAAGTTAGGTCTGGCATCATCCACTATTGCTCTGGAATAGAGCTAAAAGCTTTGTGGGTTGTTTGGTTGATTCTTTGAATGAATCACTCTCATCTTGGGTGATGCTGATTGCAGGACATAGTGACAGTTCAAGATAGTGTCAGGGGAGACATGTTTTGGTGCAACATGTGCACATGAGGAAAGGAATTAACTGTTTTCGAAATATCCATTACTCCATTTTAATAAAATACTGAAGCTTTTTTTTGCTTTTCCAATAAAAGCGTTGTTTTTTATACACCCTAACTGTAAACCATATAAATCCAGATGTAAAATATAGACATTTATATCTATATCAGCCAATGGGTAAAATCTGCCCCTTTTTAAATGCGTTGATTTGAGCACAGACTATGTTTAAACATTTTTAGGAATTTATTTGTTTGTGATCTGCCCATTTTTGACCAATTTGTAGTGATGGCAATGTAAGATAACAGCTGATGGTTAAACAAACTCATGCTATAACTTGAGATACTCCTTTGTGAAAGGAATTACTTAGCCTCTTGGGGGAACTGGGAACTGAGCAGCAAAAGCATAAAACAAAAAGCATAAAACAATGCACTAATCATGTAAAAATATTGTCATACTGCAAATCAAATTAAACAGGAGAAACTCTGCTACAAGCATGTTTAAGGCATATTTACAAGCACCAAACACAACTCCAACACCAAACAAATGAATTATAAAATATAGGCATCCTAAAAAGAGGCCTAAAAAGAGGTTGGATAGTATTAAAATGACTAAATTTCTATAAATAAAAAAGCACATGTCTTTGTCACAAGTTGCCAGTGTCAACTTAGAGATTGCTGTTATATAGCTATAGTTGCAACTCAGAGATTGCTGTTTTTCACATGGTGTTGTTAATAGTAACACAGATACAGTAGCAGATGGAATGAGAATACCAATCTTGACACTATGCTACTGAAATAGTTGCATTGTAGCGGAAGCGTAATCACATTTTAAAATACCTAACTTTGCCCTAGTAAGATCTGTAGATTTACATTTAAACAACTAAAACAATGGTTTGTGTAATCCCAATACAGGAACAAGATTATTTTCTTAATTTGTAAGTAGACTGGACTTATAGTGTAGGGTTACGAAATGTAGCCATAAACACTTTGTGTATCTCACGGGCAGTTCTTCTTTAATAGAAATGTTTGGCCACTTTCATGTAGGGCAATTTTTTTCAGTGTAGAGTTATGATTCTTTTACATATTGCGATGAACTGGAAAAAATTTTGACAAGCTTTTTTAAAAACCTCACCCCCCACCATCAAATTTTATTGCTTTTCATTTTGGATGTTTCACTTCACATAAATCCATATTCCCGCTTTTAAGACAAGAGTAGCTATAATAAGCAAATGTGTCACATGCAGAGGCTATTATAGTCAGTTCTGTTGGTACAAAATACTTGGGTGACAGCTGGACCTGGCAGTAGATAAATCAGGATCATCCAGCCTCTGAACCGCTGTACAGCTGAACACACATCAGCCTCACTGCAGAGGCCTGACATCACTTCCTGAAAATAAATCATGACATCATCGCAGAGCTGACACAGCCCCTCTCACTTGGCTGGATTGGTGGTGTGCAGGCCCCAGCCTCCCCCTGGTGTGGTCATGTGACATTTTTGCTCTGGCATCCTGATGATTTGCATACAGAGCAAGGGAAGACCCGCCTCCTCCTGTGCTGTGCAGGAAGCCCCTGCATCTCCATCCCTCTCCTCCTCTTTCCCTGCTTCTCTGGTGGTGTGTTGATGCTGATGGAAGCATGAATAATCCTCCCTCCCTTTCTCCCCTACATCCCTCCCGCCCTCTCCTCCTCACTCACCAGAGACAGTGCACAGTATATAGCCTGCCTGCTGCTACCATGGAAACAGGTGTGGTTGTTTATGACAGTGAGAGACTAGTATGCAGGGAGATAGATAGAAAGAGAGGCACACAGAGAGAGAGGGAAAGAGAGATAAAGAGCAAGATTTACTGATCAGGTCGATGTGCCAGTGATTACATGTGGATGGAATAAAATCACCCTCCTTTAAAGGTACGGTGTCTTGTATCTGTTGCAGCGATCTTACTTCATTGATGTTCGTCTTGTTACACGGAGGCTGAGGTGAAATGCAGCGGCAGAGTGAAGTGCATGTACATGTGCAGTGCTCATGCATTAACCCCACAGATCCATCTCAGGTAGCTTACCATTCCTCATTACGACACCTTACCCATGTTCCTCTGCAGTGGGCTGAGACTGACCCCGCTAATGGCCAAAAGTTCATAAGTTCAAAGCCACTAGGAGTAAAGAAGGAGAGACACAAAAAAGAGTGAAAGACAGGAAGGAACACGGTTGCTCTATGCTCTGCTGGAGAGGGAGATGGACCATGCCTAATCTTAAAGACGTTGTATTATTTATTTAAAAAGCCGTGAAGCTAAAGCTGCACTCACAGTCGCAGTCCAGAGACTGGATTCTGCATTGATCTGCAAGCAACTACGGCAAAAGCTACTTTTCTTTCTTTACCTCTGCATGTCCCTCTGTGGTCCTGGCTGATCTCTGTGCTGCATGTGTGCTCAATATTTCCCAATGGTGATTAATCCTCTGAGATGCTGCAAGGAGCTGGGTGGAAAGCTTCTGATTTCAACGACAGATACTGCAGTTGCTCTTTGCCACACCAAAGCGCTTCTTCCAGTCTCTCTTTATCTCACTATATCTCTCTATTGATTTTTTTTCTCTTACTCTCGCTGTCAGTTTAGCCTGTGTAAATGTACTGTAGCTGTCAGCCTCTTTCTGTCTTTTCTGGACTCTGCCTCTAGTTCAGGTTTTATTTGCACCGTGCAACTTGTGGACATGCTAGTCTGGATTTTGAGGTGTGTCTCCTCCGCGTGTTTGTGTGCAGGACACCAAAATTGCCTCTCTGGAGCGCAACATTCGAGACCTGGAGGATGAGATCCAAATGCTGAAGGCAAACGGCTTACTAAACACCGAGGACCGAGAAGAGGAAATCAAACAGATGGAGGTCTACAAGAACCACTCCAAGTTTATGAAGACAAAGGTAGAGGCTCTCTTCACTTCTGCATGCACACAGAGAGACTAATACTGAGAACTGTAGCTTAACACAGCTCACAGTTGTTTAGGGTATAGGTAAACCTGTGCAGTGAGCAGAATACTGAATGAGGCTGATATGTCGCTGAAATTAGCTGCTTTAGCATTTAGTGTCATCTGCAAAGTGTTCTGCTGGCAACTGTGGGACAGATCTGTCTCTGCAGTTTTCGAGAAGAGTACAGCGGCCAGAATGCCAAAAGTGGCAAAATCAGCAAACACATTTAGCCTGTTTAATCATATTGATGCATTTCAAAAGGTGATCCATTTTTCAATTAAAATCATGAAAAAAAATCATCTGTGAGTGACATATGTGCCTTCTAAAAATAGATACTGCCCCAAAGATAGAGTTGTAGTTGAATCAATATTTTGCTGCTGCATGTGGTCATTGGCTACACTATCAAACCTGCATAACATATCACCTGAAATCGCATGAAGGTGTAAGTCTGTGCTGTTCTCTGGGCTCATATACCTCTATGGAGTTTTGACATTGTGTTTACATCCTGCTCCTCATATTAGTCAACCAGACCAGTTTTGTTATTCTATTTTTGGGCCGCTTTTCATCAATCATGAATAGAGATGATGTATAATATATGATGAATGCAGGAGAGTCAGTCCCAAATGCATTTTTAATGAGTGAAAAGCGTGTTGATGAAAATAGTGCAAAAGCAGTACTGACTTGTTCTGTTCAGTTCAGAGGTTTTTCCGTTCGTACACAGAGACAGATTCGACATGGTAACTGTGATAGTAAAGCATTCATTTTTTGTTTAATGAGTCTTCTATATCGTCTGTCTCGTGTTTCTGCAGATTGACCAGCTTAAGCAGGAGCTGTCAAAGAAGGAGTCAGAGCTGCTTGCTCTGCAGACTAAACTAGAGACCCTCAACAACCAGAACTCAGATTGCAAACAGCATATCGAGGTGCTCAAAGAGTCTCTCACTGCCAAGGAGCAACGTGCTGCCATCCTGCAAACAGAGGTAGTGAAAGGAAAACTTAAAACATGCTCAGTAAATCCATGTAGCAAGCAATAAGCAGTAATGTGTAGTGTACCGTCACAGTGCATCAGTGAACGTTGAAACATCTGTGTCAGCTGTGTCAGCATTTTACGTTACGTTATTGTAATGCAGATCACCACCACAAAAATAAATACTGGCTCGGCACTTGTCTGTATTTTTTATTTTTTGCTCATGTTCATGTGTAGGGATTAAATTAGGGCATGTAAATTCTTAAAAGCAGTGCTCCTGAGTTTAAAGCTATTATCTGAATTTAATGTGGATTTTTTTTTAAGCTTGTGTGTGTGTGTGTTGCAAAATAAACACTTTATTAGGATTATCCACTCATAGAGTATTTGAAACCTTTTTCCTGCTCATTAGTGAAGATTCAGTAATTCATCTACTTCACTTTGTCTGTAAATGATTTGACACCAGTGCTATGTAGAGTTAACAGAAACAGTACTCAAGTAAATGCACTTACTGTACTTTATAATTATAATGACTCAAGTAGAAGTAGAAGTACCCAGAAACATAAGTACTTGAGTAAAAGTAGAAGGGTATCTTATAAAAATGTACTCAAGTAGTGAATAAGAGCCTCATTTGTATTGCATTCCAAAAGCTTCTTTGGCCATTTTGTTTATTGCCTTTGTTACTTATCTTTGTTGGTTTTTGTTCAGTTTAGCTGATTATTTTCTTCATTTTTGTTAACTTACTTGATAATTTTGATACATTTTGCTCATCTTGTTGCTCATTTTTGTTTCTTGTCAAATTTTTCAGTTGCATTGGTATTATCTTGATTATTTTTGTCTTTTGGCTTCTTTTTCTCATTTTTGCTTATAATCTACTTGATTGTTTTGTTGATTGTTTTGGGGTTATCTTGTTCATTTTGTTCATTATTTGATCATTTTGTTGACTATTTAAGAATAAATTCAAATTAAATTCATTTTTTAATTTAAATTTATTGTTTTGTAATTTTTTTAAACTAAACCTTTTAAACTCCAACTCAGTTGTAGCCAAAGGTAACTAGAGTACCAGTACATTTTTATCACAAATTTAACAGAGTAAAAGTAAAAAGTATGCTGCAAGTAAACTACTCCGTGAAGTACATTTTTTTAAACTACTTAGGTACATGTAAAGTAGTGAATGTACTTGAGTACTACCCTCTGAATGCCATGTACTATAATCTGCTGAACATCTTCAACTTTTTCACCTGAACTGTGAGAAAAAAAATCTGATGATTATTATTTTTTTAATAATCTGTTTACTGAATTTTCAAATAGCAACTAGACAACAACAAAAGTAAAAAAAACAATTGTGATGAGAGCTTACAACTCCATCAAGATAGTAGAAAAAAAGCAATTCTATTCAGTTAAAGCATGAGATCAGTGTTACTGAAATTGTACAAGGTGAAACAAATTTTAGGTTACGTTATTCACCGTTGCATATTCATAAACTAAAATAACAGGCAATAAAACATCAGCAGAAATACAGTAGTTCTTAGCCTGCCATGCCTTAACAAAGTTGTTTGACATATTTAAGAAAATTTTGATTATTTAACCAGTGCTGGGCAGAGGAAACAGAAACAGTACTCAGGTAGAAGTACTGTTTCTGTATAATTCTAATGACTCAAGTAGAAGTACTTGAGTAAAAGTAAGAGTATCTCATAAAATACTACTCAGGTAGTAAGGGATTTCATAATGTGGAATTTATCACAGCCTCATCCACTGCATTCAAGCAGGCATTTTTGTTTATTTCTTGATTAATTAGATCATTTTGTCACTTATTTCCTTTTTTTTAAAACATATTAGATTTTTGTTTTACCACTGCTAGTGCTTAATCTCTTCACTTCTACTCATTTTGTTGCTTATTTTGTTTTTTGTTCAGTTTTTGTAGATGATTTTGTTTTTTTAAATTTTGGTGCTGATTTTGTTGCTTATTTTGTTCATCTTTCAGTTCAACTTCTTGATTATATTTTTCTAAATTGACTCCATTATTTTCTTCATTTATGCTAATCATGTTCATTTTATAGTGGACTATTTTCTTTTGTTTTCTAGGTTTCTTGTTTATTTTGTCAGTTTTTGTCCATTTTGTTGCTTACTTTTCTTCACTTTATTAATTTACTTGATTATTTTGTTCATTTTTTATGTATTTGATTACTTTCTTAGTTTCTTTTCTATTTCAACTTTTTTTACTCCTACTCATTGAGCTGTGGCCAAATATAACTGCGTAAATGTATTTTTTTCCCATTACAAATGTAACTGATTAAAAGTATCAAGTATTCTGCAGAATAACCACTATTTGAAAGAACTACTCAAGTACATGTAAAGGAGCAAATGCACCCACCTCTGATTTTAACATTTCAAAACTGTGCTGAAGTTATAATTAGGTTGAACATAGACAGTTCACTCAGTTGTGTTCGTTTTAAAGTCACCGTGGACTTGCTCTGATGTGTTACTGGCTCGGTCATGCTTCAGGTGGATGCTCTACGTCTACGTCTGGAAGAGAAAGAATCCTTCCTTAACAAGAAAACCAAGCAGCTGCAGGACCTGACAGAGGAGAAAGGCACTCTTGCCGGAGAAATCAGGGACATGAAAGACATGCTTGAGGTCAAGGAACGGAAGATCAATGTCTTACAAAAGAAGGTAAGAGTCAGTTGAAGAACACGCCATCATTTACTGTAAGTGCCCGTGGTGCTCTGAAGGTGGCCATACACTTTGGCACGCTTGAAAATTTGAATATATGTGTAGCCAGTTGTTTCGGAGATGCTTGTGTCCTAAACTAAACTAGTCACTAGAAACACAAAGCAGAGTGGTTACTCTCTCCATTAAGGTTGAGTGAGTCTGTAGCTCTCAGGGGGAAAGTGTCCATAGAAAGACAAGCAAGAAGATATTTCTGCCTGACTGGCTCGAGTGTGTGAGCTATAAATACTCACAGAGTGTTACTCCTCTCTCTCTCACCCCAACCTGCTCACCCACTCTCTGTGCTTTTTTTCTGTTTCTCTCGTTCTATCACACCTTTTCACCCTCATCCTTCCACATTGATCTCTCCCTTTGTTTTCTCTAGTGCTTTTAAAAATGGCGATGAGCTCATTTAACTTCTGTGTCATTTACGTGCTGATTCTGAACACACAGTGAAATGGATCATAACGTGTTAAATCATAAGCTGACTGTTAATTCAGCTGTGCAACGCTCTATAAGATCCAACATGTTTTCATAGTCATCTTCCTGGAATGGAAAACAGCTCATTATAAAGCCCCAGAACATTTTGAACTATGAAAATGACGTGTTTGTTGAGGGTATTAATCTTCAAAGGCTTCTGCAATGTCTTATTCTGGCTATTATACCAGCTTTAAACAGCGCTGGATTGGAGATCATGCTAGTCACCTATACTGTTCCGCTTTCTCTTTCAACCTGTGCTGCCGACAATTTGCCGAGTCAGATCGAGAACCTGCAGGAGCAGCTGCGGGACAAAGACAAGCAGCTGGGGAACCTGAAGGACAGGGTCAAGTCGCTGCAGACTGACTCCAGTAACACAGACACTGCCCTGGCCACGCTGGAGGAGGCGCTGTCAGAGAAGGTACAACCCCAAATCGTGGAAAAATGAAACTCAAACTGACACTATGAGATTTAATTGTTACTTTATAATTACAATGACTAGTACAAGTAGAAGTACTCATAAACATGCTGTACTTGAGTAAACGTGAAAATGTACCTCTTACAAAACTACTCAAGGTGTGAGTAGCTTCATAAAGTGGAACTTATTACAGCATAATATAGTGCATTCATTTTGTTGCATATTTTGTTCAATTTTATTAGTTATTTTTTGTATTAATGTTATTTTGTTTTACCACTGGTTACCACCTAATTTGTTCACGTTAACTTGTGTTATTTATTTTTTATTCAGTTTTTGATTTTGATGATTTTTATCTTTTTGTTGATGATGTAGATTTTTTGCAATTTTTTATGATATTAATTTTTGTTAATCTACTTGATTGTTTCTTCATTTTGCATTGTTTGTTAATCTGTGCTTATGTTTTGTCTTTGATAATTTGACTAGTTTGTTCAGTTTTTTTTATTATTTTGTAAATTTTGTCTGCTCATTTTATTCATGTTTTCTTCATTCTTCTCTCATTTTAGTTATTATTTTTGAACATTTCTGCTCATTTTGTTGATCAGTTTTTCATTTTGTTGATGCTCTTGATTATTTTGTTAATTTTTTTTAGTCTAACAGATTTTTTTGTTCATTTCAATCTTTTTTACTCCTGCTCATTGAGCTGAGGTCAAATGTAACTACTGTAAGTATCAGTACACTTTTTCATCATAAATGTATCGCAGAAGTACATTTATTTGAAAAAAACTACTAAAGTACAGATACAGGACTAAATGTACTTGAATGCTACCCACTGCTGGATTTACAGTACGATGAAATCGCATTATCTGAGATCATTTCAGTGTGAGCTTTGGTGTCTGTCATGCTGATATGAATTTTGCTTGATGACACAGTATTCATTTGTTTGTCTGTGTACATTAGGAGAGGATTATTGAGCGTTTGAAGGACCAAAGGGAGAGAGAAGACAGAGAACGTCTGGAAGAAGTGGAGTCCTATAAAAAGGAGAATAAGGAGCTCAAAGAAAAGGTCAACGGCCTGCAGATAGAATTAACAGAAAAAGAGGTCAGAGCCTTTTATGTTTCTCTACTCTGCTGTGCTATGGAGCTTTCATACCTCATTTAGGTTATATCTACAGTAAGATGTATTGTAACTCTTCCTTTAAGCATCCACTCACTATGTGATATTCAAGTGGCAGCCTCTGTCACTGTGGCCTTCAGTATTTAGACCAGTGCTGAATTTTCTGCTGTTTGTCCATGTGTAGTCCAGTCTCATTGATCTGAAGGAGCATGCATCATCTTTGGCATCATCGGGCCTTAAAAAAGACTCAAAGCTCAAGTCACTGGAGATTGCCATCGAGCAGAAAAAGGAGGAGTGTAGTAAGTTGGAGACGCAGTTACAGAAGGTAGGTGTGAGCTCAAAGTACACAAAACCTCACATGAATACCATAAATGTGCACACTTGAACCTGGGATCTAAATTCAGAGTGTTATAAAGGTTGAGTGTCATTTTGTATTATTAAGCTGATCTGTTTTTGCTTGTTCAAACATTTTAGAACAAGGTACTGATTTACTGATTATGTCTTTTACACACCTATGACTCTAAATTGAGCTGATATTTTCCCCATGTACCCATGTTTCTTGCATATGGGACTCACCACTCAACCTTTATTTGTTAATTCTCAGTGATCACATAACAAACTCAAGCTGAAGGAAAAAATAATCCACTTTTCTGCACTCTACATAATCAGTTTATCATAGAAATGTGTGTCTATGCAAACTTACAGTATATTTATGAACAGCTTGTATACAGAAGAGGGTTTTCTGAATACAACTGAACACTTATTAGTGTTGTAAGTCAAAACTACAAGAACATTTCAAACTGCATTATTGCAATAACTGGAGCTTTTCTGCCCTGACTACATAGATGTCCCTCATTAACTGCACTGAACTGGAGATAACAAGTAAGAGCTGTGTGACCACTGTGGAGAATTAGCTCACCATAAGATGAGGGACCACTTAAAAGGAGATCATTAAGTAGTTATAGACTTCCGGAACTGTAAAATATTCTTTTGGTTCTAAAAATAATGAGGTTTTGGCTTGATGCTGATTCCGTCTTCCATGCTTATTTTGCATTATAAGATTGGATTTTGTGTTGTTTAAGCAGAGGAGGGTGAAAATAATCCCTCATTAAGTTAATTCCTTGTCTGAATATAGATGAAGTTTTGTTAATAGTGCTGTAGTCTGGAGTGAACCAGAGATGTGAACTTGCCTTATATAAAAGACAGTTAATTAGGATAATTGCTGCCATCATGCTTTGATGCACTCCTTGGTTAGGCTGCTGCAGGGAGCAGACAGTCCATTAAATGCCTACTCTACCTCCTCCCACTCATAATCCATAAAGCGCAACCATGTCGGCTCATCCACATTTGTGCTTGTTGTTTGTGTTTCCTTTAACCTGTGACAACATGTACGGTAATGACACTTGTGTTACTATTCTGTCAAACATGCATTGTAAGATGTCTGATCCTGCTGTTTCTGTCCTCTGGATCAAAATAAACCCTAACACTTACTCTCCTGGGTCTCCGCCTTCCTCAACTCCCCTGTGTTTGTAACGTAGCAAGCAGAGCATCTATTCAGTCAGATGAACAATCCTGTAAGTCCCTCGTTTGAGCTCTCTGGGGCACATATTGAAAGCATGAGGACACTGATTACTCTGTGAAATATGCTAGATGGTGATCATGTCATCCCCAAGCACAGGTTCTAGACGCATGTTGACCATTGCACTGTATTGATATTGAAAGCTTTAACACTCAGTGTCCTGTGCAAGATATTCACTCTTTGTACTTGTGACACGTGGTGCAACTATTATAACATGATAAATGTACTGTAATTTATTGTGCCAAGTGGAATTTTGCTAATGCTGAAAGTGCAGTATATTTTTGTTTGCAAAATTGTATACCCCTGGTTACGAGATTAATCCGTTCCAGGATCAAGCTCGTGAAGCGAAAAACTCGTAAGCCGGGCCCGGTTTTCCCATAAGAATGCATGTAAAACCCATTAATCCGTTCCAAGACCAAAGAAAACTCCCATATATACAATGCATATATTATTTGAAAAGAAAGTTATGTTAATTATCTGAAGAGGAATGCATGAAATTAGTTCTAAAAATTATTTACTGTATAATTACACCTTACCTTGGAGACAGAGTCTGCAGGCGAAGGAGGCTTGATGGCGGGGGAGGAGGGAGGGAAGCAGAGACTTGACGTACAGTACACGGACTAAACGTAAAGAGAAAACTTAATCGAAGAAGGTTTTCTTCTCACCACTAGCATCCTTCTTAGGTCCCATGACGAAAAAACACAAAGTGAAGCACTATTTCAGGTGAAAAAAGGCACAAATATGAAGCACAATACAGTCACTCAGTTAGTGAGTAGTGAGAGCGAGAGTGCGCTCTTGCTCTCAGGAATTATTTTACTCACAATGCGAGTTTTTGCTCGTGAGCCGGAACAAAATTTTGCCCAATGTCTTTCTCGTAACCTGCAAAATTTGTGTGCTGTAGCACTCGTAACCCGGGGTTCCACTGTTTTGTTTTTGATTTGTTTACCTGCAGGATAATTTGATGAACATTCCATATTGGAGCAAAAGGGAATAAGCGCTTAGGTCCAATGCAAGAAACTTAAAATACAAGATAATAAATCATATTTGTACTTTCTAAAGTCCACAAATTTAGATTGATCTAAAAATACCATGTTTTATAGAAATTAAAGATATACTGTATGCTGTCAGTTTGGACACATCTTCTCATTCAGTGTTTTTTCTTCATTACCTCCACCAAGGAGGTTATCTTTTTGTTGCCATTAGTTTATTTATGCTTTTTTGTTCACAACGTAACCTGAAAAGTTCTGAATGAATTTGGTTGAAATTTCCAGGATACAGTAGGTCAGAAATGGCGCAAGGACGAATTGATTCGATTCTGGGAGTGATCTGGGTCATCATCTGGATCCAGACAATTTTTAACCTCCTAAGACCCTAGCTGTTATCTGATATGGATTTTTTAATTTCTCTTTGCTATTTGGGGTTATTGGAACCTAATAAGTACAAATATAGCATCATTTTTTGACGTTAGAAAAATGATGTCCACAATAAAGTCCACTTTGTGTAAGAGTGCAAAACTCTTTATTTCCACCTTGAACATAGCAGTTTTTTTTTCTGACTGCTTTTGCATTCATTAATTATGATTCATCTAAAAAAAAAAAGTGAATTTCCCTCCGGGATCAATAAAGTATCTATGCACAGTATGTATGTATGTATCTATCCATAGATAGATAGATAGATATAGGTTAAAGGATTCTACACCATGGTGAGATAGATTATATCAAACCACAAAGTTTAATCCAGATATGGACAATATTCTGGATATAGTGATCCAGAATGCTTATACTTACAGGGGTTGAGGAAAAATAGCTGCTGTAAGGTAACAAAGTCTCCTGATTCAGTAATGTGCCCACGGATTTGATGTGTCTTCAACATTTACAGAGTTAGATTCAGAATAAAACTACCATTGTGAAAATGTTACTTTTCATGAACAACTATTGAACTAATAATACAATAACATTAAAACTGACAATTTGTATAACTATCATTACTATTACTATCACTATTTGTTTTCATTGTTGTATCCCGTTATGAAGAGAAACTGTGCTACCTTGGTGGAGATCTGCACTCTCTGAGTGCTTTTTGTATTATTTTCAACATTGTTCATTAATACTGAAGACATCCAAACTGTGAAAGAACATGTATGGAATTAAGTAGCAAACAAAAAAGCATTAACTCGGAACATGTTTCAATTCTTATTTATTTTAGTCCAGAGTAGCTACAGCTTTGTATTCTCTCATTAGGTTACAAAATAGTCACCTGGAATCCATAGTGTGCCTTGTCAAGAGTTAATTTGTGCCATTTCTTCTTAATGTGCTATAGACCATCAGTTGCCTTGTGCAGATGGTGGATGGACTATTAGTCTATTAGTGCCACTACAACGACTGTGCAAATCAATATTATGGCAAGAAACACTTAAATAAGGAGAAAAGACAGTCCATCATTACTTTAAGAAATGAAAAACAGTATGAAACATCTCAAGCTTTAAATGTGTCCCAAGTGCAACTAGTTCTCATGATGACTGTCCCAGGAAAGAAGGACCAAGAGCTACGTACGTACATCTGTTGCAGAGGCGAAGTTTATTAGAAATAGGCCCCGAATGCACCAGTTTACATGAGCTCAGATAGTGTTTGATAGTTAGATAGCTACTGCATTTAGGAACACATTCAAAGATCTTGGGTTTTTTCAGATTGACTGACCTTCATTTCTTCATTAAAGTAATGACAGACTGTCTTTTCTCTTAATTGTTTCTTTCCATATGGATATATACTGTAGTTGTAGTGGCACTAGTAGATCTATTGACTAGGACTACCCACTCTTCCTCTTGGCAAGTCAACTGATGGTCTACCGCACATTAAGAAGGCAAGAAATGGCACAAATACACTTATCTGTGATTTAAAAACTGTTCCAAATGACCTCATGAATCTGATGAGAGAAAGCAAAGCTGTCATCAAACCTAAATGTGGCTACTTTGGGCAACCAAAATTTTAAAACATGTTCAAAGTACTGTAATCTGCTTATGTAATGTTTTAATGTAAATTCTATTTTGTGAAGAACCCCAGGAAGAGTAGCTGAAGCAGTGCTGCCAACGCTAATGGGGTTGAAATAAACATAAACATAAACATAAACATAAACATGGTTAACACTTTTATTTACTACATAATTCCAGACGTGTTCCTTCACAGTTGGGATGTTTTCAGTATTAATGCACAAAAATAAAGAAACACAGAAGAAGAAAAAGAAGGTGTGTCCAAAGAAGCTACCAGGAAGTTAAATAATTTAAACATATTATTTAAGTAGATGGCTGTCACAAAGTGCAACATCTACAATCAGCAAAATATGTTAATTACTCTAAGTGTGCCTGTCGTAAAGTTTCATTTACGGTAAATCCACTTGTTGTATGAAGCCAAAGTGCTACTAAATAATGTTTTTTAATTACTCCACATTGGGTTTATTTATGTTTTATCATTTAGTCACTGGAAAAACACTCAGCAAATAAGTTGCTCCTCATGCTTGAAATATGACACTTCAGTAATCAGTAACCAACAGATTGACTTGGCTCATGTCGCTTCTATCTTTCATTCCTTTCACTGACAATTGCAAAGACTGTGCAGCTTTGTTGGGTTTGCATGACATGATGGACCATGTTGCATGTTGTCTGTCAGTGCTGCCACGCTTCTCTTTTGTCTCTGTGGTGCAGTCAGCTGAGGTTTCAGCCGTGGTCACAGATCACTGCAGTGTTTTGGTGGATGCTCTCCTTGGCTCTCTATAACTCCTGCACTTTCACGACCTGTGTTGACATGTGTGGCTGCAAGTTGTGTCGAGGTGACGTGTGCCACTGATGTGATTCATGGAGAGTGAGAAATTGTTTCAATAATGATGGGATTAGGCCATGTTGACCAAGCAGTAGGGCTGTGATTAATTCCTGGCCAATAACCAATGAGACACACTTATGATTTAGTAGTTTACTGCCTCTAATTTCTGGCTTATTAAAGTGTTGTAAAAACAAAAGACACAAAAGCACGCATACACTGTCTTGTGTTTTGCATACTCACCAAATGTGTAAAGTCACTGGGAGTCTCAGAGGACTGTTAAATGGAGCTAAATAATAGCTCTGTTAAAGGTAATGAGCCAGCGCCAGTAATGATGCCCTTGTCCACAACATTTTACTCTGCGTTTATTCATTCAGAAAGAGAGAGAGTAAGGGGAGCACTTAATATAAGACAATGATGGACTGGAGTGTTGTATACAACTATGTATCTCTGTAGTGTTGCCATCGTAATCTTAATTGAGTGTAACCTGTGTTTATGCATGTGTGTGTTTGTGCCTTTTCTTGGTGTGGGGATGCAGAAAGCGCATGAGGTGGAGCAGCAGTCCGGCTCCAGGGGGAACCCAGAGTATGTGGACCGAGTGAAGCTGCTGGAGAAGGAAGTTGGCTACTACAAAGATGAGGCCAGCAAGGCTCAGGCAGAGGTAGAGAGACTTCTGGACATCCTGCGAGAGGTGGAGACTGAAAAGAATGACAAAGACAAAAAGATTGCTGAGCTGGAAAGGTACTAACTCTCACTGTCCAGACAAGTGAAGCTAGTAAAAGTATTGAAAAACACCTTTAGTGTCTGTTCACATTTAAATTTTGCTGTGTAATATTGTACAGTATTGTGTAATATTGTGCAGGGGCTATGACAAGAGCATCTTATCATGTGATATCTCAGGGCGGGGTACAGCATCTCTCTTACCTTTGTCATCTCATGATCTCTTATTCAGCCCAGTGCCACAGTCAATCACTTACTCACTCTGTCACCACTTCTGTCATCCAACATACAGTAAAATAGCACATTACATGATAAACTGATTAGCAAAGATACTAAAATTTATTAGAATGAAATGTGGGAAAACGGGCCTGAATTCCATAACTTTTTGGCATGTTAAACTTCTTCAAGATGCCCACTCAGAACGTAAACTCCTCGTTGGTCACATGGTCACTCTCCTCATCCTCAGCTGAACACAGTCTTGCTTTACCTCCAACATGGTGTTATTACTGCAGCTGCAAGACAGTTTATGCAAAGTGCTGCAGGTTAAAGCAAATGATCTGGCCATGTTTAGCAGCATCACTGACGATGACAATCCCACCTTAGTAACGATAGGCTGAGTGGCAGAAAGTCCTGCTCCTTATTCAATCTAAAAACCCCTGTGAAAGAAGGTATTCTGTTTGCTTGCTGTTATTTAATTTTAAAAAAATACTCCAACTGAAAACTGGATGTCTACCTGCAGATGGAATATTCGCATTTTCAAGCATTCAGGTCCAGCCCTACCAATCACAGGTCTTTTCAGAGAGGGAGGGTATAAAACAGGTGAATGACAGTTGTAGTGACCAATCCCTTACAGCACAGTCTTGGGGCACATGGGTAAAGTTTGCACCAATGGCTTTTTAGCAGAAATACTGAATAGCAAGTAAAAAAAATGGAAAAAATACAATGAACAAGTCATACTACTAACTAATCCATGACAATTTATTCCACACGTGGGCTTTTTCATTCTTTACCATGCTTCTCCCGACACTCCTATGGTAGATATTCTTTCTACCACAAAGTCTTGAAGGGTAACTTCTCCCATTAAAGAAACTCTGCGACCCAGGCCAGCTTTGCTTTGTGTTTCTTTTGGCTGATATCTTCTTGGCCTGTTGTAGCCATTTGTATGGAGCACTCCATTAAGGGAGTTTTAACAGAATAATTTATAAAGGGACCCCTAGTATCCTTAATTTTTCATGAATGAAGCTAGAATTACCTCTGGCAGAACTTATTGACATAGTTTTTTGTAGAGTGAAGTCTAACGGAAGTTTACTGAAGCCAGCATTTACCACCTTAGGATATTTATACCTAGGTTTCAGTGTTAAGCTGCAGTTGTCGATTCCTGGTCTATGCTAAGGAGAGAGAAGATAGAGGAGCTACTTTCATGACTTCTGTTTACTGTAGCTTTAATAAGACCTTATGGCCTCACCTTTGTCCTTCCACTTTACTTAGATTAGGAGTTTTTTTTACTGTTCAAGAGTGTCTTTACTCAGTGAGAGAGAAAAACAAAAGACAAAATGCTGTTGGACTGCATGAAGTCAACATGATTGCATTCCTCTTCTACCACAATGAGAGTCCTGCCCACCTAAAATCAACAGGATTTTCTCTCCCTGTACAATAATAGGGGCCGTATCGTATCAGTATCATGCCAATTTGTTTGTGGTGTTTGATTAATTGCGTGTTTTTGTCCTTCTTTGCCATCTTTACCCACTCTTTTGTCCTGTTCTCCCTCCTTTCTTCCATTTCATTTCCACTTGTCCCTTTTTACACTCTCTGTCACTTCAAATCACTTCAAACCTCAACCTCTAACCTTCTTTCTTTTTGTTTCTCTTATTCTGTTCTTCAACCCTTAATCATTCTCCTTGCAACTATTTCTTTGTTGTGCTCCCTGACACTAGCCCCCCTCCCTCTGCCCCTCGCCCTGCCCCTCGTCCCAGTGGCAGAGCTCCCCCTGACCCGCTCCCTTCTGTGTCCGCTGCTCCCCAGCAGATAGGGGGCATGGTGTGGGATTTCCTGGGAAAGTGAGTGCTCTGCCCTGGCACTTCAGCTCGGCTGCGTGGTTTAAGTCTCCGACTATGACTGCTGCATCTGGTTTCACCTGTGTGCCTGAGTCTGCCTGCTCTCTGAAGGATTCACAGATCTTTGAATTAGAGTGATACGCTTTGTGTTTAGTTACTGGTTTTACTAATGTAGCTGTGCACATGATATTAAGATCTGTGGACTCCTTTTTGCTTTATTTTTTCAGCATGTGTTTGCTTTGTTGTTATTTTTAAGTGAATGTGTCATGAATGGTTTTTGATCACTGAGTATTTTTTGTGTGTGAGAGATAGAGTTCATATTGCACGTGCATTTCTTCAGAACTGCATGTGGCAACCAGCAGTTTAAACCATATTTTTTCAGTGATGACAGAATGGGCAATTGAGTCAACAAAGGTTTTGTTATATAATAAATTTAATTACAAGATATGACTGTTATATGTGACAATTATTAACGTTTAATATGAATTACAAAACTTTAATCTTAAAGTTTGTATTTCTTGCAGATTACAAGTGCAAACATCAGGTCATCATTCTTGAAATATACGTCCAAATAACGGACATATATTCATTCACAGTTCAGCACATAGAATTTTCATTTGATTTCATGAATAGTCAGTGCTAGTTTGATTTTTGTTGGAGCTTATTTCTGTAATGATGTCTGGTAAAATCACACATTATTGATAATTCCACCAAAGACAAGGCCAAGCATCAACTATGGCTCACAATTTACATGAAGCATTCCTTCACCCCTATTTAACTATATTATACAAATGGGTTTTTCCATATAGAACTAGAAAGCACTCAGAGAGCGCAGACCTCTGCCCATTTCTCCTCCATTGGCCCTATCTCGCAATGATAAAGAATTGGTTAAAACTTTCCTGGACCAGACGGTGATCCAGATCACTTCTGAAAACTAATTGATTGGTTCTTATGCCATTTTCAACCCTTTCTGAAAATTTTATCAAAATCTGTTCATAACTTTTTGAGTTAGCTTTTTAACAGTCAGAAACACAAACAGGACAAAAACATCACCTCCTGGGCGGATGTGAGAGCAAACTTTGAGAAATGTTCCCATATAAACTCTTCCAATTCATCTAAAATTTTTAGCACAATAGCTACAACATATACAGTATAATGAACACATACCAATTTTATCTTTGATCAGATGAAAACGTTTTGAGTTATACTGTAGATGTAGACAGGGGTAGGTTGAAATTTGGATCTTCAAACTAGATGGTATTCTCTGTCATTTTTGAATCCTCATAACTTTGTATATGCTTTAGGTAGATGAATGAAAATTTAAGGGTCGAAAAACACTGACCAGCTCTGTTTAACACTAAGTATATTACTACCATCTGAATTTGGGGTCTCACAACATGCAGTCAAACTTTGACATTTTTTAATTGTACTTTTCTCTATATCTGTGGAAATATTTAAGTTTGATAAACAGAGTTATGATCAGTTTAATGCCTAGGATACAGAGAAATACAAATACTGTAAGTGCATACAAAGTTATGAGGCTCAATACCTACACCTTCTACAACTTGTGTATAACTCAAAAAGTTTTTGCCCCATCAAAGAAAAATGTGGCATGGGTTCATTAAATATGTTGTAGCTACTGGGCTAAAAATTTCAGCTGAATCTGAAGGGGTCATACAGGAGCCACTTGTTGAATTTATATGGAATGACCCAAATAATGTAATACAAAGAAGACATGCTAGATTGTAGTGAAAATTATATCATAAGCACAAATATGCATGTTCAGTGCAACCTTATATTTTAAACTGGTGTGATTTTACAATGCTTCCCCTTCCTGTATGTCTTTTAGCTCAATTACTGTGTTGTTGTCCCCGTGTTCTTTGTTGAAATGCACACTAACACACATGGAGACATACATACACACCTTTTTGTGTCCTCTTGTGGTGTTGGCTGTTTGTGTAGCGTGTCTGTCTTTAGAGCCGAGGCCTCCTCCTGCCATGAGCACGCTTCCCTTGCTGATTCCAGACACCCATCTGCCACTTCACCCTAAATCACCCTCCTCTTTTGTAACTCACCTCTGCAACTTCCAGTTGCATTTCATCCCAGTGCATCACTTGACTACCCATCTCTTTTCAAGTGGTCTTTCCCCCCCTGCTCCCCCTGCTAGACTTCTTTGCCCCTCCCTGTCCCTGCCTACCTTGCTCTACCAGATATATAAGGGAAATGATCAGGCCTGCATGAATAGAGCTGCTGTGCTCCAGGTCTACACATGCTAAATGAGTGAGGTGCTGTAGTAGGTAGGGTCTGCTCTGACCCCTCAGTTGTGACGTGTTTCAGTTCAGTTGGGTCTCTTCAGTCTGACCAACCCTACATCTACTGTATGATTGACTCTCTCACTCCTTCTTGCCCACTTGGTCAGACCACTGTTGGCTCTCCCACCCTTCGCTCTGCATTAAGACTTGTCCTCCTCCCTTCTACTTTTGCCTGGCTGATTTTTGCCTGTCTAACTGCATGTCTGTGAGTGCCACACTTGGCAGCAGATGCACATGGTTTTATGTTTCCAAAGAAGGTGCATCCTGCATTAGCTGTGTCAGGCTGCAGAGCAACAGCTGTCACAGACGCCTATGTAATCTCTCAGTGAACACACTGTGATCTCCTCTGGGTCCTCTGTATTGTTTTTTTCTTGTGATTGTTTCTTTATTTTACAGTTCTAATGTCTCTTTCTTTTAACTTTTTCTTTTGTGTGCTCTCGTCTCTTCCACTTGTTCTGCCATCCTCTTTTCTACTTTTCCTCTCCCCATCTGCAGTCTAGCTCCCAGGTAAGTAATGTCCTAGCCCCAGTCACTCCTCCATCTCTACCTATCCCCATGCACTAATTCTGGTGCATTATTTCATCTCTTCTTCATTGTCAGCATGAAGCAATCAGTTTTTCTGATGCTCATGTCTTCTTGATGACCTTATGGGTGGTGTTTTGAAGTGTCATACAAAATTAACCTGGCATTGTTCATTACACTGTTCTATTTGTTTGTGTTTGATGGTTTTTCTTATGGAATGTAATTATATAATACACCCTACTACTTTACATACATCTACTAATCTTAAACTGTAAAGATATCAGTAGTAATGAAAATGCATTTTAGGCTTTTTAATGAAATATAGAAGCAAGACAGACATCATAATTCTTTGAATTGTTTTTGTTTTACAGACAAGGAGGCAAAGACCAGACTAAGAAGGGCTCAAACATTAAACTGGGACCCCAAGGAGATAAGAAAGGCTTAGGACAAGATCGTAAAGATGGCTCCATGGAGACTGGCCACCACCTAAAGGTACAGATTGACTTAGAAGAGATAATATACAGAGCAGAATAACTTCTGTTGATTTGACTGTGTTACTTTTTGTGTAATTGATCATGTACAGTTAGCAGGTTATTACTGTAAAATAAACACTGACAGAGTGATGAAGATGATCCTTGAACTGAAGGTGTGTATTTTGTGACAATGATCAGCTTCCCACCAGCTAAAGAAATCAATATTTTTTACAACATACATTGTCAATTGGTTTACTGATTGTAAAATGATCATCAAAGTATGAGATCAGAACTATGAACTCTAGCTGTACACAAAATGAGGAAATCTGAAATGTACAAAATCATTATTACCTCCACCAAGGATTAATTAATTAATTTATCTGTTTTTTTCTTCACAACATAAGTTATGAATGAATTTGCCTGAAATTTTCAGGATTGGTCAGAAATGGCACAAGGACAACTCAGTTATATTCTGAGAGTGATCTGGATCATTGTCTGGCTCACAAAGATTTTAAAGGATTCTTCACCATTCCGAGATAGGACCAAATTCAATATTTGTCCTTGTAACGCCTCAAATACCACCCAGAAAATGTAGCCAAAAACATATGATTACACCATAATAGATTCTATCAAACTACAAAGTTTGCTCCGGATATGGACAATATTCTACATACATTGATCCAGAATGCTTGTAGGTGTTGAGGACAAATAGCCACTGTAAGGTACGTAGCAAATAAAGCTATTGACATGAAACTGTCATTAAACTGGAGTGGAAAGCCTGCTGATTTACTGTAGTAATGTGCCCACAGATTTGATGCATTTTCAACATTTTACGGAGCTAGATACAGAACAAAACCACCATTATGGAAATGTTATTTTTCAGGAATAACTGTTTATCTAATAATGATATGTATGTGATTCCTAACACTAATGGTAGGTTTTTATGATCAATGAATCCAATAATGAAGGTCAAATAAATGAAGGAATATTACTTTTTGGTGCAGTATCATTGTGGGGGATATGAGGATAGGGTCACATGATAATGGTACAGTAGGTTTTTACTATGAAGAGAAACTGAGCTGCCTTTGCAGAGGTCTGTGCTCTCTGAGGGCTTTCTAGTTAATTTATTCAATCAACAAATAACCAGACTAAGCTTGAAATTGTCATCATATTGACAACATTTAATGTAGACAACTGACAGCAGTTTTGGCGTCATCTCACTGATCAAATGGTGTGAAGGCATGGTATATGTATCTGTGGTTCTATTTACATGCTGAGTATGAATGCACGACATACAGTTTTTTCATTGCATTCATCACATCTCAGTCAGTCTTTTGCAATGTGTTTATCACACATGCGTTGACAGTAAATACACAGCTTTTCTGTCAGCACAAGTGGCCATAGAAGCCATCTGTTATTCATCGCAGAAGTAACACTTTATAAAGCCATTACCAGTCAGAATTATGCACTTACCAGAGCCATGTAGTAATTTAATAATGACATATTTAGATGTCACATTTGCTGTGTATGAACTAATATGTCGCTGGGTGTCAGTTGGAGGAACTGATGAACACGCTGGAAAGGACGAGGCAGGAGCTGGACGCCACCAAGCAGCGTCTGTCATCCACACAGCAGTCTCTGCAGGAGAGGGATACCCATCTCACCAATATGAGACAAGAGCGCAGAAAACAACTTGAGGAGATTCTGGAGATGAAGTTAGTGCCATCCTCATTACTGTAAAAATGTGTACCTTATACAGCATAGTTAAAATTCCCTCCATAGTCTAAATCTATAAACTCTATGCTGTTATGGTGAATTGATGCAGGGTGGTTTATATTTGTTTAGTTTAAGACACTTTGAGTTTGCTGGTATATACTTTATACATTTTTGTAGTGCTGTTTCTCTCTTAATGGCCATAATGTTGTTTTTTCACTTTTCAGACAACAAGCTCTGCTGGCAGCCATCAGTGAGAAAGATGCTAATATTGCTCTGCTGGAACTGTCTGCTTCCAACAAAAAGAAGACCCAGGAGGAGGTTCTGGCCCTGAAGAGGGAACGGGACAAACTGATGCATCAGCTCAAACAACACGTTAGTACTGAGGCTAAATGTCAACGAAAAATCTGTCCATAGCAGACTACTAAGGTAACATTAATTGAAATTAAAAGTATTAAACTGCAAGGCACAATTGTATTTTTTAATGGTTGTCGTCAGTGGTAAGAATGCATACAAGGCCAGTGCGCCCCATTGTCCATTTTTGGCACGTCTCAAATGTGTCATAATTTCACAGCATGAGTCACTGATTTTTGCGGACATTTATGCATCCATTAACAATATGTTTAAGTGTCCTCTGCAATTTCAGTACATATGAACTAAGCCAAATTTGGGACAAATCTCGTATCAGTCAAGTCTAAGTCAACTGTCAGGCCTTCAGGTCTTTAATCTGATATCGTTTCACATTTCCAGCCTCGACAGCATGATCTACTTGAATGTGCAGTATGTATAGTAATATCTGCTGCTTGGGGTCTCAGTCAAAACATTGTAAAAGTAACAGATGATGTGATGAGGTACATTACTAATGTGATGTTAATATGAGTAAAGGGGACAGATGAAAGGAGACTGAATGCAGTGCCATTCTGATAAAATTACAAATTATATAATGTGCATTATTTATTGGCAAGCAAACCATTCTGTTCATATGAATTAAGAACAAACACATTTTGTAACTGATCTGTAATTGATTTAAATTAAATGTAACATTTAAACAACTCTGATAGCACCTACACAAAGTTCAGCACACATAACAGAATATTAACAATTCATCTGAAACACTCAATACATTGTGTGACAAATTCAGACAAGAATCTTCAGTTGAAATGAAATTAAAAGCTGTTGTGAAGTGCTATCATACTTTATGTGAATCTTTCATTATATGGAAATTTGCCACATTCATATTTTTATGTTGTAACACCCAGTGGATGCTCGTTATAGTGACAATGATGCTTTTTCTTACAGTTTCTTCTGTTTACATAGACACTAATATTCAGATTTTGATAATGAACAACAAAAAAATACATAAAAATAGACACCAAAGAAATGAGCACAAAAAGATCAAAATATTTGAGTAAATCAACAAAGAAGAACAAAATACTGTAAACACAAACTGACAAAAAACAACAAAATAAATTTAAAATGAACAAAATAAATGACAAAAATCAAATGAAGAAAAAAATAAACTAAGTAAATTAATAAAAATAGATCATGTAAGTAACAAAATTTAAAAAATCAATACACAGCAAAATGAGCAAAAACTATCAAATTACGAATGAAATTGAGCAAAAGTCAACAAAATACACAACAGAATTATCAAAAATGATCAAATAATCAAATAAAAATGCAAAAACAAGTGCAAAATAAGCACCACATCTAGCAATAGGCAAATGTTTATTTTTTATTTATTTGTTTTTTAAAATATTTGATTGTAAACAGTATTTAATTTCAAATCTTTTTATATTTTTCACATATGGATTTGATGACATATTTTTAAAATGCCTGCTCAAATGCAATATCTGAAGCTGTAATAAATTCCATGTTATGAAGTTACTCACTACTTAAATGGTTTTGTGTGACATACTTTTTACTCTTTCTCAAGTTCTTATTTGTATGAGTACTTCTGCTTGAGTCATTATAATTATATAATAACAGTACTGTTACATGGGTACTCTTAAACTGTAAGTCTGCATATGAGATGTATATTTTGAATGTGTTGTGTATTTTTTCAAAGACTCCTCCTAAAACTGGAATAATATCAGCATATCCCATATGCTTTAGTTGGAAAATGCTGCATTCACAAAAAGGCCTGCAGTAAATTGGAAATTTGCTGTTTACATAACACCTATCAAATCAGCATACTAATGCAATAATATTGTGGTGTAAACGTACAAACTGCCACAGTGATTATTTTCTTTTCCTCTACAGACACAAAGCAGAATGAAGCTGATAGCTGACAACTATGAAGATGAGCAATATCATCCACATGGTCCTCACCACCCCCCGTCTCAGCCTCCACACGCTCAGCCTCAGCCGCAGCCCCAGTACCCCCACCCTCCCCACACACAGCAGCCTCAGTATCCACATGCTCCACACCCCCAACACCCACAACATCCGCAGCACCCACAGCACCCACAGGCCCCACCACAGCACCCACACCCCCAACAGCCACAAGCACAGTACCCCCATCCTCCTCACCAACCACATCCACAGCAGCATCCTCAGCACCCTCAACCACCTCTCCAGCATCAACAACACCCACGCCCTCCACAGCCCCAACACCCACACCCACAGCACCCCCAGCATCCCCAACAGCACCCGCATGGGCATCCCCCACCACAGCACCCTCACCCTCAGCATCCTCATGGCCCTCCCCAACAAGGACCACACCCTCAGCATCCACATCCCCAACACCCTCAGCACCCTCAGCATCCTCAACACCCACACCATGCCCAACATCCACGTCACCCATCCCCCCACCATCGTGGAGGCCCGGTTCGAGGACCCCCACACGCTGGTCACCGACCCTCCCCAGACCAAGTCAGTTATTAAACATCATTACATAAATGTTTATTCCATTGTTATAATTGTTGCGACTTTAATTTTTATACATAGTGTAGTGATATGTATTTTACTAAGCATATGTTGGAGTCTTTGCTTTGGGTGAAGCCAGTTGCTTGCTGGTTGTCTACACCTATGATACATAACAGCCTGTGCACTGACATCTGTGTAAAGATTTTAAGTGTGTAACATGCAGTCTGCTAACACCATCAAACAACTAATCCAGCTGAACACTGACCATAAGCTGAACATAAAGTGTACATATACTGTACATTTTATCTGCAGAATTCAATTCAAATATTTCAACTAAAAGGGCAATATTTTGTAGTTTCTCAAAATATAAAGAATATAGATACATTTTCTGTAATCCATTACCTTCACTGTGTTTTGAAACTGTTTGTCCATGTGATTAATTCATTTCCTTTCAGTTAAATATGCCTTGTTAGATTAACAAGGCATATTTTAAGGAGGAATTTGACTTAAAGATGCTAAACCCAACCTAAACTTAATCAGTTTTGTAAACTCAGTGCCTAAGTTTTAAAAAAAAAATACCGAAAGCTAGACAACAATACTATTGATAATACATGCAGACTCGAAGTCTGTCTCCTGCGAGGGATTCATTTATCCACAGAACCACTGAGCTAGCCTATGCTTTAAATTAAGCTTCATTAAACATGATTAAGTGCATGTACTGTACGTGGGTGCAAATAGCATGTGCCCATATTCTTTTATCCATTAATATTTTCTTTAAAGCTTCCTTTTACTTTTAAAGTCACTTTTTTCCATAATACTGTCTGCTGTGCAAGTGATATGCTTAGATCAGCAGTTACTAAAGTCACTTTCTTACATTGACATTCTTGGTAACAGGATGATGAGGAGGGTATTTGGGCATAATCCTTGCTGTGACAACCAAAGCTCTAATGTTGTTTTGAGGGGTAAGATATATTTAAACTTGTACACTTTATCATCAAAGCTGCTGAATGATTTTTATACTCATGTACTGTATTTTGTCATAATTCTCTCTGATGCAGATGATTCAGTCACTACTGGAGGAGCACAGCCATGCCATGATGTTGAAACACTACCCAACCAAACAAACTTTTATTACCTCCACTTAATCAAAACTTAGCAGTGGGACCTTTGTTTTTTTGTGGGAAAGAAGAGAGGGTACTCAGGTGTGCATGTTATGCTGGGAGGCTAACAGCTGAACAGGTAACAAGATAATCCTTCTCTGTATTTCGAACTAACGCTGTACATTTGAAGTCTTTTTTGCCAAAAGTGACCTAAAATCTCTTTTTGTGTGAACAGGAGCAGACGTCCTCCACCTCCTCTGCACAGGATCACACTTCTTGGACTGAATCTGACAGAAAGAGACAGATGTTGCTGCTGGTCAAGAGACAGATGTGCTCTGTGTCAGACTGTTGCTTTGAAAGACACGTGATCGACATCCTGCATCTCTTTGCAACCAAGGTCTCTTCACTCGGCTGTCACAAACTGAGCGCTCCTGTCTCCACCTTTTCGTGCCAACACTGTCCTCGTCATCCTCCCAGCACAGCTCTCATGTCTCCACCCTGCCAGCCCACGATTTGTCTTTATCACTCATGTTTTTATTGATTCAAGATCATGGTTGACTTGCTGTCTGTTTCATCAGCCTGACTGACTCCTCTGGCTTTGACTCTGTCATGGTTTCTTGATCCTCCCTGCCCTGATGACCCATCTGGCGACAACTGGCCCGACTACCTGGCTATCATTAGTGTGCAGAGTCTCTTCTGTTGCTTTAATTACCAAATTGTGTTCCTGTGTGCACCTTTTGTGACACATTAACCATTTTTTACCTTTGTACACATGCCATCTCTTTCTAAAGAAGCTCATATTCATCCTCTCTAAAAGAGATGTAGGGGCCCCTTTTCACACACACCATGTTTGGGTGATTTTAGGTTTTCTGTTGTCATGTTTGATAGCAAAAGGAAGAGTTTAGAGCTGACTGACTGTACGCCTTTAGCCTCGCCTGCAGCATCCTTTGCTGCATGAGCAGGGCCCTCCTGTTCTTGGGCTTGTTTGAGCCCCGAGCTGTGGCTGCTATCAATATTTCTCTTCATGTTACCTCATTTAATTCAAAAGAAGTCTAAAAATCAATCTATGCAGATGTCAACATAGAGTAAATGCATTTTTATTTCCCATTTCTTCTCAAATTGATCAAAATGTAATCATGCATGGAATTGGATCGGTCTGGAGAGTGGTCTGAAAATACTCACCAGTCAAATCACTTTAAGTTAATGAGACTATGCACCTATGCACCTCCTCCGTGTTGCAGGAATTTCTACTAATGGTGCTTCTGCTGGTGCTCAAACTAAACGGTGTCAGAAGACCTGGTCAAGAGCATCTTTTAGTCCTTTTACAGTAGAGGGACATGATCCCACCACGGGCTTAATAAACAACTGTAAAAGACTGCTTTGTACATACAATTTGACAATGGGGGCTTTGTGTGCTACGACCACTTTAAAGACCCAGATGGAAGTTGTTTTCCTCTGCAAATACTGCTACTATAAATACCATTATAGACTATAAGGAAAGGTGATGTTCAATAGATGTTTTCCCTGCAGGTCTGATTGTACCATTGACACCCAAATCTCTAACCTGCAGTGTGCTCCTGTTCCCTTCTCCTCCAGATATCTCCCTTGTAATTCTCCTTTTCCAACAGTACTCATGTGTGACCTCCCCAAACATAGTGACTTGTTTTCTCCTTCTTAACAAGGTGGCCTGTGCCTCGTAAAAACTGTACACAAAATATAATAGATATGCATATATTATACATATAGAGAGAAATCTATAGAGTGTGTCTATACGTGGTCAGAAAACTGTTTCAAACTGACAAGATAATATATGTTTGTTCTTCATGGTTATTTTTTTAACTGGCTGGAGGTCAGAAAGATATCTTATATAGAGAGATGAGTGATGGGATATTCCTCTCATTTGTACATTGTAAGAAAACCCCTTAGCAACAAGCAACATTCCTTGTCTGAAAATACAGGACAGCCCAAAAACTAAGAGCTTATTGCAAAAAGAAAGTGTATCCAAATATATCTAGAAGACTGGAAAATATAACATTATTACATTCCGTTCTTAATGTGAATTTACTTGTTGACACTCAGTTGAAGACCACTTAGCCTGTGGTAGCAACGTAGAACACACACACACACACACACACACAAAAAACATTTGCAGCTCACATAAGTAGCAATGAGATTATGTCTGCTGCACACAGTGGTCAGAAACTTGCACATGTGAGTGAGGACTATCACTATTAACACCCAAGTGGAGGTTTGAATGACTCTGTCAGGATGCATTTCTTTTGCGTGTTTGTCGTATTTGTTGTCTTGTAAACAGAAGTGGTGATGTATGTGACTGTGACAGCTGATTCACTAGAAAAACCAACATACATTGTTACAGTTTAGTGGAAATGAATCAGACTGTTACAAGCCCACTTCCTCTCCCTCAGCCCATGGCTCCTGTGTGTTTCCCGTATATGGCCAAGTGTTGATTGTTGTATATAAATGTCTTTCCATCTTCCAAAAACTGAGATGATCCATGCATCATCTAATCTTCCCCCGTGACAGTTACCGCCCCTATCACTGACCAAGAATCTCCCGATTGTGTGAAATGTTGGTGTTTGTGTTTACAAATGTGAAGGAGAAAGGTCCTGATTTGGAAAAAAAGGGAAGACAATGCAAACAGACAGAGGAGCAAAAGTCCTCTCACTTTGTCATCAGGGGGCCGGAGTTCAAATCCTCCATTTTCAGGTCCTTATCTACTGAATACTTGAAGTAGGGGGTTCTCCTACCATGAAACAGCATATATGATTTACGTGGTAGACAACATGGAACATTTCAATTGTGCCCATGCATGCTGATTTTTACGTAATGTGCCAACTGAAAGTGATGATGTAAGGATTATCTCCTGTTCTCTATGCAGAGCGGTTCCTCACAGAAGCTTAGAGGCTGGGGCTGGTTTCCTGGGCTCAGACTAAAGACTATTCCTAGTTGTGAATGACTGACATCCCACTCTGTGAAAGAAAAGGTCAAGTTCAGTCTGCATCTGTGCCTAGAAGCAGCCATGGAGAAAGATGCAAACTTGAGGTAAAAGGCCTCTAGTTTCAACAGTCATTTTCCTGAAAAAAGTTGAAAAAGCCTGACATACATTCACTCTATTGTTGTACACAGGTTATTGTTTTCTTTTATTGTTTGTTGCTGGAAACTCTGGATTAAACAAATCACTGTGACCAATGCCAGAAGAATTTTATGTTTGACAGAACAAATATTGTATTTACTTTTTTTTTAATTCATTTTTGTATTTAAGTTTAAGCTTTATTTTTTCTATCATTTCTGCTTATTATAGGCCAGTTTGAGACTGTACTATCTGTAGAAGTAAATGTTTCGAGCTGTACAGTAAAGATCTAGGAACAAGTTAAATGTGAGCGTCCAGCATGCTGAATGATTACTTGTGTGAACGTGAGTTACTTTCCCATGAAGCGTCATTCCTCATACATTAATTGCATCTGCATCGTGCATTGTGACGGTGTGATGTTGTGTTTGAGAGTGATGTGTGTCTCACTTACTGTGTCCCCTTAGTAGACAGCCTGTGCAGTTTTGTGAGAGTGCAGCATGTTTTTGGGGTCAGTGGTGTAAATGTATTCAGAAAAGAGAAACATGTGCGAGTGTGTATGCGTGCGCCAGTGTGACTGCACTTACTGACGTATGAATGTGTCTGAGTGTATGGAAGCAACAGAGAAAAATCTATTTAAAAAAACTTTACCAGAGGAAGTCCCTTGATTAAAAAAGTGAGTCTGAGTACAAGATTTGAATGAAGCATGGATACTCTGTAATGTTTTTTTGTTTTTTAAATCTAGGAGGCTGTCCTCAGTGCCCCAGTTTGCTATTGTATGTGCTGTATCAGAATATTACTATTGAGTGTTGGCCAGCTTGTTTATATCCATCAAATAAAGGTGACTTTCTTTCTGTCTCTGTTTGTATTTTCCTAAAACCAGCTGAACCTTAGATTTTTTGTGCAAATATGCCTGGGTTTTCATTCCATCTCCAGCTCTCAACAAAATTCTACCAAATGATATACATACAATAGGTTTTGTTTTACAATATGGTTAGATTAGCTGGTTAGGTTTCAGTGTCTACAGTATATTTGACTTGAATGGCATTCATGAGAAAAAAATGAATTTGCTGGTGGAGAATAAAGGTTTTTAACTTTATTATAGGCTGTATAAACTGTAGCTGTGGGACAAGACAATCAGTAAGACTGTGATGACTGTAACTTTTTTCATCTGCACCTGTTTTGCCTGTTTGAACAATGAAGTTGGTTACCATACTGGAATATTATAAATGCCATTTTTTCAGTCATATATTTATTAGAACTTGAAAAGTATGTTTTTGTAAATGCCGTTTGATTACCTTCTGTCTCATTTTGACTCTGGAAAAAATATCTGGTATGCTATAACTAACTGTACTTACTTACCTGTAAATATATGCAATATATTATGTATATTTTTGTGCCTTTAATACATCAGGAGGAGTAGGAAAACAGGCAACATGCAACAAAGATTAGACAGACTCTCATGCAGTTCATTGTGAGCAAAACAGGGTTATTTAAATCTTCATAACTTTTTGATCCAAGCTGTTTTTGCATAAACAATTTCTTGTTATCTTTTATATATTAATTTATTTATTTGCAACAACTGAACAGAAAAACATGGTTTAAATACCATTGAGTCTAATGATAAAGGTAAAGAAATCATTTTTTTTGTTTGACTGTAAATAGCAGTTTCTTTGTGCTTGAGAAAATGATTTAGAAATATTAACCTCAAAATTAATGTTCATGTTATTGTTATAAGTTGAATACTTTGTTATTATGCGATGCAACCGTATGAAAATACATGACAGATTTATTAATATTTTTATTCTTAAGAAATACAAAAGTCACACAGAGAGAATACATGATCATACAAAGACATTATCAAGCGAAACGATTATAACAAGGAATTATGTATGTATATATATTATGGCTGTCAAACAGTTAAAATTTTTAATCTTATTAATCACAGGATCACTGTGGATTAATTTCGATTAATCACAATTCATACCATATATTTGTTGTTTTTCATTTTGTTGGAGCAAAAACATTCATGATAGAAGTTGATATAGAAACTCAACAAAAATTACTTATTTTACATTAAAATGTATATATTTTTTGTAATTTAAACTTGTGTAACTAAAGGAAATTACACCTGCTTTGTAGAACTTAACAGAACCTCCGTAATGTTCTGTTGAGATGTTATTTGCTTTTTTACACTTACTTCATTGCCTTCATCAGAAACTAATGTGATTTGTTTCAAAATGTGTAAAGACTTATACTTTTACATTTAAATTGACTTTGAGGTAGTAAATACTGTACTAAAGAAGTTGGCAGTGACGTGGGTCAAATGTAACATGAGATTTCATCATTTTTTCATTGATGAGTTATTGCGCGTTAATCGTGTGAAAATTTTTAATCTAATTAATCATGCAAATGTATTAATCCGGATTAACGCGTTAATTTTGACAGCCCTAAGATATATATATATATATATTATATATATATATATATTAGGTTAGTTAAAATCTTCTATGGGGCAACTCCAAATGCCACAACACTGTGCAGCAGCTGCTGAAATTAAAAAGAAATTTAGTGCAACATGTTCTTTCTGCATTGTACCACAAGCCTCCCTTCCATCCATCTCATCATTGTGTGGGCAGAACCACCTGGAGGCAGTGGTATCATTTAAAATATTGTAATATTTATCAGCAATTGAAATTAGAGCTTAGTTTCTGCATATATTTGAACAGTCGACACATTAATTTGTGTCTCTCCCGCATCGCACAAGATGAAAATATATGTTTTCTGCATGGTCGTGTCTTAATGTCCCTTTAGGAAGTTGTCTAACAATCGGTCTCCTCGGTCAGAAAGCCAGTAACCTGCCACAGCTGCTAATGCGCCCATGAATACAGACGTGTATACCATGTCTCCTTTAGCAGCCAATGTGGCCAGAGCACAGAGTATGACCCCCAGAAACATCTGCTGCAGGACCACCACTTCATCCTCCTGGATGTCTTCAAACAGACCTTTCTCTTTAACACCTGCATACAAATTTTGAAACATAAGAATGAGTGTATGGCTTTTCGAGCAGGTACATGAACAGTTAAAGGTTTGGACACACCTTCTCCTTCAGTGTATTTCCTTTACTTTTAGTATTTTCAATAGTGGCCATTAACACTAAAGATATCCAAAGTGTGAAAGAACATGTATGGAATTATGTAATAAACAAACACAAAACCCAGAACATATTTTATATTTTAGATTGGCCAAAGTAGCTTTGATGATGGTTTTGCACACTCATGGCATTCTTTTATCAGATTTACAAGGTACTGTAGTCACTGCAAATCCTTTGTGTACCTTATCAAGGGTTAATTTGTGCCATTTCTTGCCTTCTTAACCCTTTAAAGCCTGAACCATCAAAAAATTATGCAAAAACACTTTGTATAACTGAGTTTTGTTTTATATCATATTTGATACATCAGGTTTTTGGTGGAACTCCTTCACATTTTTTAATAAACAAACAAAAACATACAGACTAAAACATTAATTGAGAATTCGAACAGGTCCTGTGTATTAACCCTTAGCTCCAAAAGTGTTAAAAATGCAAAACACAAAAAATGTAACTGTTTAAGCTAAGCCCCTCTGGTTAGGAGATGCTGTTTTAGATGACCCCACTGAAAGTCCTCAGAAGCTTGCCTTCTGCCACCTACCGAGTAATAAGCACACTGAATTAATTTTATTGTGTAAATATTCCACTAATAAGTTCAGGATCTAGAAAATATATGTATCAAATATGATATGTTTGGCTTTATAGGGTTAATGTGCTTCAGACCACCAGTGCAGAGGAAGGGTACTGTAGGTACAGAGTCCACAGTACTATTTGTCATACCAAAACTACTGTATAAATCCATATTATGGTAAGAAATAGTCTGAAAAATTGTAAGTAATTTTTATGTGTTCATTATGGTGTTTTTTAACAATGTGCAATGGCAGTTAAGGTGATTCTGATGATTTTGATTCTGATGTGTCCCTAAGTGTAGTCGCCACCATCAAACACTGTCTGTAATGCTAAGGACGGAAAACAATAATTAAGAAAAACCACTGAAGGAGAATGTGTGTCTGAAATTTTGACTGGTATTATAGTGTATCTGTGTGTTCAAGATGAAGTGAGAAGTCACTTACTGGGAAGCTGCTTTTTGATGCATACACCATTTTTACGGATATAACTTTCTGCACAGTCACATCGGAATGATCCCTCAGCGTTCGTACAAATCTCATCCAGGCCGTGACAGGCCAGTACTCTGTCACTGCACTCATCTATATCTGAACAAATACAGCACAGGTGTGTTATGGATATACCTGAAACTTTACTTTGGCAGCGATTTTGACCTACTTAGAACAAAGATGGTGGCTTCTGTTTGATTTCATTCTGGTTTTTAGGGTCAATGAATTCATTTCTGCTTGAATCTATACTGTATATCTATGTATATATATATGCATATATTGTATGCTCTATCCATGAGAATTTGCATGTTTCAGGAAGAAAAACTGTGGCAGCCATCTTGGATTTGGTCAGATTTCACCAATCTTTGAACTTGACCTTGCTTTTGACCCAAGGAACATATCTACAAAATCTCAAAATTTGGTGTGAATATCTCAAGGCATATTTGAGTTATCAGAGGGACAGACGGATAAACTGACGACATGACAGACAAAAGCACATTGCTCTGAAACATAATCCTATGCATATTTCAGGCCCAATTGACTAGCTTATAATGAGTTTTAGCCATGTTGAATATGGAACACGGACAGGGTGATTACAATATCAGCTTTCGCTTTAAAACTGGTAAAAATGGCTGCCTTCCTGTTAGTCTGGCACTATGGCACCATATACTGTATGGGCCGTCATCTGTAAGTAACACTAGCGAGCCAGTTTTGCAGTTTCTTACATGAACCCTTTAAATGATCAGAATTTAACCAGTTCTGATAGGTCTGCAAATGTTCATTGGTTTCTAGGGAACATCAAGAGAGCAAGTGTTTAGAACATCCAACCAGAATAGGCTCTTTACATACAGTATGTCAAATTCCAAATATTGCTATTTTCTGAATATTAAGGGAATAATTTTGAAGAAGTACCGTAAGCATAGTCACTCATCCTCCTCACACAGCTGAATCCATGCTAATTTAATAACGCATCAAAATATTCTGATATGGAACTAACCCAAACACTTGGACCCCATCAGTCTGTACCCAGCAGCACATTTCCGGCAGCGCGATGGTCCGCTGCCCATACAGCCCACACACGCATGGTCACAATCTGAGGACAGAGAGCTTTATTTACAGACTGTATATTTAAAAAAATGAAATACAAGTATTTATCAGAAAGTGGGTACACATTTTATATTAACGTGGGCATGAAAATTGTTCCATGTAATGATCTTGTATTTACAGAAAATGGACACATTTCATTGATGCACTGATCAATCAACCAATCAAATGTATTTATAAAGCACATTTAAAAACAACCACTGTTGGCCAAAGTACTGTACATATCAAGCAAATAAAATAGTAGGCAATAAAACACAAACAGACAAAGGTAAAAACAAAGACTATACTAAATAAAAACATTTTATTATGTCTTTTATTTAATGTTTATTTTTGTTTTTATAAAATGATTTTTTAAGTATTTGTCTCATTGTTTATATTTATTCAGGTGAAATACTTTTGTGAAGCTTAGACAATTTACAGTATGTTAATGTGATCTTTTGTTTTATCATAAAGATAATAATGGAATAATATTATATAATTATAATATAAAACTTTTTTTTTTTATTAGGACTGTGCTACATGTTATATGTATTGTACTGTATTTTGCATATTGTGCATTTATCAGTTCATATGATGCTCTGTTGTTTACACTGTGACTCAAATCACACTCATTACTAAATAGATGTCATCCTTTCACATGGCAACAGAAACAACTAGAGTGTAGACCTCCGCCAAGGCAGCTCAGCTTCTCTCATTTGAACTTATACTCATTTTTTAGTTCTATTGTGAACTAACAAATAAACAAATAGATAAATAAATAAACTAAGCCCAACAAAAACATATCCTCCTTGGTAGAGAACAGTTAATATGGCTTGGTGGATTCTATACAGGAATAATTTGCTTTATGTTGTAAATGAAACAAAAAATAATCAAAGGCACTGAAGTATTATATAGGTATTTTAAACCATTTCTAAATTACTAGATCATAATAAATATGATGATGTAAAATTACATGATAGAGTGATGCATTTCTAACATTTTCTGTTTTTTGTATATGTTTTTATGTACAGTAGTTTGAACTACTAGTCAGGTATATATACAAAAAATTCACTGATTCCAGCTGCTTAGATGGGATGAATTCCCTTTTTATGGCTTTATGAAGATGAACATTATCATTATCTTTTGTTAAAAGTTATTTTGTTTATTTTATCTTCCATGGGAAAACATTGTTTTAGCTGTTACACACTACTGACCTTTGCATGTAAATGAACCCTCTGTGTTAAAGCAGTAAGTGCCATGTGGACATTTATCCAACTCAGTTCCACACTCATCAAAGTCTGAAAAAAAGAACTGACAGAGTCAGATAACAGGGTTTATCACATCCTATATACCTGTATATATACACAGTATATATGAGTCTGGATGACACGGAGCTCTGTATTCAGTACCTACACAGGTGCTGGTATGGAGCGTCCATCCTTCTCCACATTCCTCACATTGGTCATTTTCTGGGCCTGAACACTTTCTGCAGGTTTCTGGACAGCTGCACACCTGAACAGGCAGCAGACAACACATCCAAACCGCTTGCAGCAGCTTCCAGTGGAAACTCCTCAGCCCCATCTGTCCAGTCTGCTCCAGGAGACAAAGCTGCTTATCGCTCATGAAAAATGACATCCTGGTTTGTTAAATGATGCTTTCAACTTTGAATAACAGGACACAGACGCTGTCCAAATGAGGCATTTTAAAATTTTTACTGAGTTTATCAAGGGAAACCAAAATGGACTAAAATCATCAAAAAATGAAGGAAATAAGCAAGAACATGAACAAAACAAGAAACAAAATGAACAAACAGGAGCAAAATAAGCAGAAAACTTTAGTGTTTTTGCTGCAAACTTCGACAAGTTTTGCATGTAAGCTGATCGACTGCTACCTCTGTTGCTGGCTTTTTCCATACTACAAACTGATCCATGATGGTGCTGAGTACCTACAAGACTAGGTACTACTTGTAATGCCTGCATGGACACCAGTGGAGCGTGGACCAATGGTTGAAAACTGTGGTAAATGAATCTCTACATCATAACATGTTGTATTAAATCTATTTTATGCTTTAAATGGATGACAAGAACATGTATAAGAATGAAGACTTAACTTATTGTTTTGAACAACAACAATAAGTTGTTCAAAACAATTTGATGTTTTACACTCATTCACAATGCATAAAGTGAACAAAATAAGCACTAAATCAACAAAATTAAAAACAAAAGAATCTAAAGATGACTGTAAACTGACAAATATAAGCAAGAAAATTAATTATACTTAAAAAAATTTACCAAACAATAAACTAAAATGCTGTTTTTTACATAATGCAGGAATTTTAAAGAGACAAACATTATATATCACCAAAATTTCAATACTTTTATTACCCCTAAAATGTATACTAGTGTCATATAACAGAGGTTTTGTTTTCCATTTGTGAAAATTACTTCATGTGGACCTTTACTTTGACGTTATATTCTCCCTTTGCCATTATATAATTGTAAATGCTAATGGTGTGATTTTGATGCAATAAACTGTATATCCCTAGTCTGAACCATAAACAAGTAAAACATGACACTATTATTAATATACATAAACTGTTTTTTCTCCTTGAAACAACTCTTAACATTCACACCAACTTAGAAAGTCACATTGTCTGTAAACTAGTTTAAATAAATGTGATACATTTGAGTTGAAACATTAACAATAATCGGCTTTAATTCAGACATATTTTAATTATGAAAGATGGGATCTGAAATAAATCAATTTACTTGATTTCTGCTGTTTAGGCTAAGTAATAATTTTAAATAAGTAATTTTTATAGTTACATACAGTATGTGGTGTCTATATTACAAATAGCCTATTCTATATGTAAAATTGTCATGAGTGAATAATTAAAGCAACTCGATTCGACTCAGAAGTACATAGTTTATAGTTTCCTTTAGCCTACCTCCTTACATAGAACGTCGCTGACAGTGTCGCGTGACCTCCGGTTAAGTTAAGTCCGGTTAACAGTTGTATAGAAAGACACTTGTCTCATACTTAGACCTGTTTGAGTTTGTTTACATACATTTAACCAATCTTCCCCACCGGGTGGACAATAGCTAACCCCTTTGCACCGCCCCTGCAAGACGTACAGCACACTATTCTTCAGTATGTCCGTGTGTCATTTGACTCATAGCAGGCTGCACCAATGAGATTCACTGCTGCTCTGAGAACCACCCAATCATTGTCCGAGATCCACCAGGTACAAAAATAAGCACTTTATTTATAGAACAGAGTGAGAACAAGAAGGATTTCCGATGGAACAGCGTTACAGTTTAAACGATGTGTCGGGTATAGTCAATGTTTTTTTTAAATAAATCTCGCAAGAAGACTAAAATCAACAATGACCTGATCTCAGAAGCGTTCAGTGAATGTCTAAAGTCTGTGTCATCATCCTCCAGTGATGGCAGAAGAAACACACATCAGCACTTCAGCCCTTGGTGCCAGTTTCCTCCAGATTTGAAGGCAGCAGCTTATTTTGACAATTGTTTCTTTAAAGGTACAAAACATTTATTTGTACAGTATAAGGACACATTTGTCTGGTGACACACAAATGCTTTTTTTTTTACACAAAGCATTTGTAATATCTGTACCTAGACGTGCTTTCACATTACACACATGTTAAACAGTCAGAAATGAATACATTACGCCAGCATGAGAGCACAGACAAATCAGTTCACAGACATGATATCACTTATCATTTTGCACTGTTAATTAGTCTTTTCAGTATGTTTTTAGCTTAGTGTCTGTGTTTCATCCACAGCTGAGACAAGCATGTCCTTCATGTATGTAACAGTATGCACAAAGATGTTTATGCTATCAGATAATGACCTTTAATCATTCTCAACCCAAACCGACAGCACAAATAAAAAGCAGTCAATCAGTCAGTCGTATTATGTCCTATTATATGACTGATGTGATGTACAGTGCTTAATAAATACTATACTCCCACCTGATGCAAAGTTTATGTCACAGCTGCTGCAACTGAACAGTATTGATTATTACCAAAATATGTTTTATGTTTCTGTCATGGTTAATCCACCAATCAGCTCTTTAAAAGAAATTACATTTTTAATGTTAAAATATAATTAGTGTTGTTATCCACTAATTTGTTATTTGTCAATTATTTACTTGCATCCCTGAACATATGAATGGCTTTAGTGGTTGAATGTTATGCTTGATCAGTTTCTGACTTCTCAGAGAAGTCCAGTGTGGCATCTCAAATTTGATATAAAAATGTGAATTCAGTTTGAAATTCCTCGTTTGTGTTCAAAATGATAAAATGTGGAGAACTCACTGAAAAGGAACAAGTCCCCATTAAAGTACAGTACTTCATAATGCTGGATAGTCTATGAGGCAGCAGGTCTAATACAGTACGTATGTTAAGCACTACATATTATGTGTTATGTACTGGACAGAACATAATGGTATTACACTGAAACACTAGTTTTAAAATGATGGAAAAAAAAACAATACCTAATATTTAGTGGATTTAATGTTTCAAAACATCTTAGTCAAATGATCAACAAAGTGCATTGTTGATTTTTGTCTTCTCATAATATTTAATGACAACAAAATCAACAATTCTGTCAAGTTCAGCTTTCTCATCCACAGACTAAATATGCATATCCTTCATAAATGTAAACACACTAATAATATACAGTACTGTGCACAAGATTTAGACTTTATCGGATTATAATGACCATAAACATGCATTTTTCTATTACAATTAAACTGGAATACACATGAACACGTTTTGTCCACAGTGAAGTGTCAGTATTAATTCCCTTTGCACTTTTTGGGACAGAAAATCTACTGACTTGAACCAGGTTTCTTTCAGCACATGTCAATACTGTGTCTTCTACTTGTTGCCACAGGACTGGACATTGCAGTAAAGGTAGATTTTGACCTGCAGAAGCCATTTAGCTCTGATTTTGATGTGTTTATACTGTAGACATAGTTTCAGTATTTTTGTTTACCATCCTACACAAACAAAAAAGTAAAAGTGGATATTTGCAAAGACTACCTTCTTGTTGAGTTTAGCATAACAATAAGATCCGGTAATAATCCTTCTGCAGGTTCACCTTTATACTGTGAGGGAGCTATCATGTTATTTTTGTTTTATGTTATTATAATTTTTCTTTCTTTGTAGTAGTGTTCATTTGTTTATTGCAGATGTTTGATTTCTTTTGGTACATTTTCTTTTGATATTAGTTTAGCCTGATTTTATATATGTTTGGGAGATATTAAAATTTATACACTTTTTGCTTGTTTGTTTTTGTTACTTTTGTTTTGTATTGCTTGATTTGTTTATTTTGTTTTCTTTTGCGAATTGGACTGGGTGGGCCTGTGGTTTTTTACTAGTGTAAGAGAGGCATGCAGGAACTGTGATTCCTTTGTTCTTTGTTTGCTTACTTGTGTTTTGATCAAATAAACCACAAAAAAGAGAGAGATTTGGTTTGGACAATGGACTTCTTCTGCCTCTGTACACTACAAGCCCTGGTGCTGCAGTGACCATTTGATTATTCTTGATTTACGTTTAATTTGAGTTAGATAATTAATTTTTGGTCTAATGGCCACTACACACCATTAATTAACTTTTGTGCATGTGTATGGTCATTATAAACCTGAAAACAAGATAAGATGAAACAGACCCAAGGCGCCTAAAACCTTTGCACAGTACTTTATATTTAATGTTTATGTCCTTAGTGAAGATATTAACAGGTTCTTATTTACAATAACAGCATGAAAACACTTGGATTCAGCTCTGTGGCTGCTTCAAAGGCTCTGTTTCCAAATTTTTCTGTGCTCCAAAATATTTACAGTGTGTTGCCTTCTGCTGGTCTGCACTGACCTTCTCTGTTTCTCCACTCTGTTTCCACTGTGTCTTTCTGCCTTTTCCTCTGACTGACCTTCCTACAGTCAGTTCAGACAGCAGAGCGTCAGTCTGAGAGGGAAACTGAAAGACAGGAAGCCCCTGAAGAAGCTCTGGTAGACGTCTGTCTCCTTGTGTTGACTGTGGCCAGTGGGAGTCATATTTCACCAGGAGAAAATGCTTCCCAGCAATGCCCCTGTTCTTGTAGGCTTTAATGGCTAGGAGTGATGCTGTGAAGACATCAGAATAAGGGGAGAATGTCTGAGGAAGGCGATCCTCCTCCAGCTTTGTGTTGATAACATTGCTGTGTTGATCAGTCCACTCCTCTGCTTTCTCCAGGGCTTTTTGTGTTAACACAAGCACGACTCTGCTGCCTTGGGAGCTTATATTCGACAGCTGAGAGTAATACCACAGCAGAGGCCCACTTGTCCACTGGCCCTTCCTGCTCCACTGGTCCACAGTCACACTGATGCCTCGGTTGTGGAGTAGAGAGCCGAGGCAGGACACCAAGTCTGAAACCTCACCATCTGCATCTGGAGGACTCAACAGCAACACGCCGCCCTTTTTGGCAACTTCAGAGCAGAAAAACAGGAGGATCAATGCCAATGAACATTAGACCTTTATGATTGTTTTGATGTACTACAAAGCCCAGTTCCAATGAAGTTGGGACATTGTGTAAAACATAAAATAAAATCAGAATACTATAATTTGCACATCCTTTTCAACCTATGTTCAATTGAATACACTGCAAAAAGACATTTAATATTCAAACTGATAAACTTTATTGTTTTGTTGTCTGTGAAGATTCTCAGTCATCCAGGTCATAGTATCCAAGGTGTGTGGTTTTTCTTCCATCGACTGGACTGGAAA